>ML787286.1:530920-550209 GCA_009831015.1 Picea engelmannii | reverse complement strand
TGTATGGAGGATTGATACTACAACAACAAGAGACAACAGCAAGGTCATCACATGTGGTAGACTTCCTTTATACATGAGAAAGTGTGTGTGTCAGAGCTGAAAGCCATCGAAAGGAGACCTATGACATCAAGGCTCAGGTTGTAGGTTTCACTTTCAATTAATTTAATACAACAATATGTCCCTTTCCCATAAAGATGATGTCACTTTATTACATAATTCCTTGATCATATGTATAGACTAGTCATTGAATATCTTAATTCGCCTTTACTTCGATTGGTTCGTTTTGTTGTGATCTAGACGGGATGAGAGCATTGAAGCAAATCTTGGAACAACAAAGATATAAGTAGAGCGTTCATAAGGTATGTCCATAACCCTTATCTCTTAGTTCATTCAATAGGCTAGATCTAGGGAAAGTGTATTATTCTGTCATGTTTTGTTCTAGATACCAGGTGGATCTAGGGAGATCGGTTAGTGTCCGCACCTACGGATTTATCCTATAACAATTTTCTCCTTAAATTTTGATTTGATGTTTTTTTTAATAGTATATTTATTCTACAAAATGGTGTCTTCCATGATTCCCCAATAGTTTAGCCAAGGCCGGACATCTTTATACCATCCTCGCTTGAGTCGATGATGGTTATGACTCGATTTTGAAGCAATTTTAGGAAGCCTCTTGTCTTCCATGTTTCTTAAATTGTTATTATACATTAGGTATCTAGTCATAGCCATCGTCTCAATGGGGGAGAGGCTTGTTTCTAAGAGGAGGATGGGATGGGGCATATTTCCTTTAATTTTGAGATTATAGGTTATAAAATTCTTTTGTATTTTCTCTATCTTTCTCCAGGATTCACGAGAGATACTACAGGCCCATAATTCACATCCATAAAGAATAATAGGTGTAAAAAGAGTCTGAAAGAGGATTTGCTTCTTATCCTAACTCCAAATATCATTTTATTTACAATTGTTTTCAAGCCCATAATAACCTTTCTATCCCCCAATAATCCTTTTCTCAATGCTATAACTCCAATTGAGCGTATGGTGAATATAAATTCCAAGATATTTGTATGAAGTCACTTCCTCAAAGTTGTTTTTGTCATATATGAAGGTATCATAAGGGATCTAATTGGATTTAATAATCTTGATCTTAGTCTTATCAGTATTAACAATCATACCCATATTGGAGAAAAAATCCTTGAGGATTCTTAGTTGGTTTTCAAGATCATGGGGACTCCTTTCCATAAGAATGATATCATCGGCATAAAGAAGAATATTAATGACTATACCAGTGAGATTAGGGCCAACACAACCTACTTTTTCCAAGAAATCTTCTAACTTGTCAATGTATATGCCAAAGAGGGTAGGGAACAAGGGACAACCTTGGTTGACTCTGATATTGCAGTTAATCTCTTTTGACCAGCCCTCAATGTTTTTAAACTTAGAAATAATGTTCTCATACATCCTTATTGCAGGAGCCCTCAAATCGAGAGGCACTTTTATCTCTTCCAACCTATTCCAAAGGTTTTTCCTAGGAACCATGTCAAAATCTTTTCTAAAGTTAACAAAACAACAAAAAAGATTGGTTTTAGTATTCCATAACTCCTCTTCAATGATTCTAAAGGTAAAAATATGGTCCACAGTTGAATGATATCTCCTAAACACGACCTGGCCTTTAGCTCTTTTACCGTGACTTTTTATCCAAAGACTAATATTATTTTCCAAAATAATTCCATAAAGTTTGTCTTAAATCGAGCTAATTATAATGACCCTATAATTAGAGGGAATGTTTCTATCCCCATTTTTAAAAATAGGAACAATGAGGATTTGCTTCTAGGATTTAGGGAATCCCTGCTTGAATTCTAAATTGAAGATCTTGTGTATGTGAGAGATAAGGATTGGCCCTCTGATTTTAAAAATTTCAGCTTGGTAGCCTTCAATGTCCTTAACTTTCCCATTTGCAAGCCGCTTAATCGCGAACTCTATGTCATCTAAAGAAAAAAATTCTTCCTTTGTAGGGACAATAGGAATTGTGTCCATGGAATTAGTGAACTCACCAGATTCCAACCAAAAAACCCAAAAAGTAGAACGTTTATCCAACGCCATTATAATTTCCTTCAATAACTGGTGGAAGTGTTTTCAAAAATAGCAATAGAAATAATGAAAAGAAGATATACCATCGCGTGTAAATGTGCAAAATAACTTGGATAACATGAGTAATTTATTTGTTTAACATGAAATGAGATATATGACTAATGTGCATTCCTTTTCAAGAGAGGAATCCATGGAGCTTTGTTCTCAAAGCCATGCATATCAATCCCTTTAACAATGATGCAAGTATCTTTGTGACCCTTGATGTAGGAAAATATATCTTTCCTAGGATTCAAGTTTGTTGAATTCAAAGTAAGAGTTCTTAGAATTTAAGAAACACCAATGGAATCACATCTTACATACTTAGATATAAATGCATAATATTGTTAGTGATGACATAAAGTGGACCAAGTTTTTATTTTACATTCTCAAGAATAGATTTCCATGACGTATAGGGCCTATAAAAGTATCATACAAATTCATTTGTTAACAATTTTGAGTAATTTAATGATTGGTAGTTGGTGATAGTTAGAGAGGAACATAGTTCGGAGGAAATCAAGAGGACCACTACAGGATCCAAGAAAGGGGCTCCAAAGATAGTTTAAAACCTTAGTTTGGAGGGAGGCTCATAAATAGGTTGTAGAACTTCAGTATTTGTTTTTGTCAATGTCATTGGTTTGGAGGCTCGTGCCTAGGAATAGGTTGTATTTGTTTTTCACTATCATTGGTAGAGAATAAGGATTCAAGCCTATGCTATGATATATGGAAGGTGTGTTCTATTAAGGATGTTGTGGATGGTGCTCTTCAATTTACTTTATATAATGTTTTTCTTCAAGTGGGTAAAAATTGTTGAAACAAAATTGTTGTGATTTGTTGACTTGTTGAAATAGTGTTTTCAATTGTTTACTTCTTGTGTCTCTTTTTTTTTGTAAATTATGGAACTAATCTATTAAAAATACATTAAATATACAATCAGAGTCACTAATTTTATCCCCGTGAATGGAAAAAACTGAGGCCTACCCTTATTGGGAAACTAGGCTAGGAAAAGACTTGATCATCCTGCCTACCCTTTGGTGGGAAACCTGGATTACAAAAAAGATGAGAGCTATTGTCTATTTTCTTACTAACATAAGACCAAAAAATGAATTGAAAAGTACTAAATGAAAAAATATTGAAAGATCAGAGAATCTTGGGAATCAAGTTTGCTTGTCGATAACAGTGGGAGGGCCATCCAAAGGAGTCTCAAAATCATTGTCATTGTTGTTGGAGGAGCTAGAGTTGTTTGATCTTGTTTTTTTGACCAAGAGGCCTACGATCTGGATAAAGAGAGTCATCAATGAACTGTTCTTTCTTAGAGTGTTCTCAACGATTGGTTTGATGGAATTCTCCTAAGGTGTGGAGGTGCTAGGGTTGGCCACAAAAGGAAGAGGATGAGTGCCATGGGATGGAGGAGTTAATGGAGGAGGACGAGTAATGGGGGAGTGGGGTGAGCGAGGTGAACTAGGAGGACTCTGAAAAAAAACACCCGATAGGCTGAGGAGGGTGCGAGAGAGAAGATTTTTTACCATCCAATAACTGCGATGGTGTGTCGAGGTGCATTGGGATGTTGGGAGGGAGCCTGAAACATTATCTTCCCAATCATCTAGTAGCTTCTGCAACGAGTCAGGGACTGAGAGGTTGTAGTCGTCCTCATTGGACATGAGGGGCGGGGGAGGAGTTGTGAATGCTCGCCTATCGTGACCACTTCTCCCCAAGGTGGGGGTGGCATGCTTGTGGGGAGGAATCAATGAGGTATTGTTCTTGCAAGGTGTTGTGAGGGGGGAGAGCCACCACCGATTGCAGAGAGCAGAGTGTTTCCACCTGTGGAGAACATGGAGCCATCTCATGGAGGAAACAAAGGAGGAATGACAGGAGAGGTCACGACTAGTGGAGTGATAAGTGCCATGTGGATGGGGGGTCAAATTTGTCACCATTAATGCTACCAAGCTTTGCAAGCGCGTGGACTGGTGTGATGTATAGTAGCCTTGTAGGTGAGGAGTGGGATCCATAGTCGGAATAAAGAAACGATGTCTTGAGATGGGAGGGCGATTAATTCGCATGAGGAGGGGGTGAAGTAGAGAACACCCAGTCTTCGATTCACATGTTGAGGGTACTCGAGGTGCCCAGCAGGTGGGAAGGGGTGACACCCGCATCCGAGGTACTTCTTGGGTTTATTAAGTTTTCAATGGTTAAGTTATGGTTTGTTTTATTGATATTAGTGGTTATGTGTATTATAGGTTGTGTTATATCTTTTCTTAATATATAAATTTGTGTATCAAGTTTTGATTATGGTGCGACAAGACATGAAGAATATTAATATTTGTTTACAACAAATCATAAAGATAAATATTAGGACAAAAAATGAAGAAATTGTAGCATGGTATGTGACACTAATTCAATCCCCTAAGAAAAGTATTGCAACTGGTATGAACATTGTAGCCACACTCTAGTTGCACACAAAATGTGGAAAAAAGTGGCACAAATAACACATGCACATGTACACACACACATATATAATGGATGATCATAATGAATGAATGATTTGGCTTTGTATACTTGATGATTCAAAATGGGTTTTCATAAGTACCATATGAACTTATTTATACTCTAGACCATGGAGATTAGAATTAGGGACATCTAAGAGTTTGTGTTGATTTTTCCAAATCTTATGTTATCAACTTTCTATGTGTTTTTAGGGACCTAAACAATATTTTTTGGGCCTTCTGATCAATGAGGGTTGTGACAGGATTACCTCATCCAATATGGAAATTTCTCTTCTCATTGAAATATTTCCAATACTCTATCATGCACCTAAAATTAAGTTTCTATGTCATATTTATGGCCCTAAAAAGGTAATGGTCCAAATATTCCCCACATGATATACAAGTGGTAGCCATGTTGGCTCACCATAATTTAAATATACTGAGATAACATTGTGTGGGAGTCCACTAGATAATTCTAGTGTCATGGACATTCAAAATTATTTGAAAAAAATAAACCTAACCTTAATTATAGCTATCAAAAACTAATAAAAGGATTTTGGGTGTGTGGAGGGGTGTAGGGGAAGAGTTCATCTTCTCACGAGCTAACAACTGTTTTACATCATGGGTAGAAATGTAGAGGAGATAGTAATAGAGAAGAGATATACAAACATAATGTAGAGGATTGTGTAAAACCATAGTGTCTCATACTACAACAAATTAGGAAATTGGCACTCGGTTTCATTGCTGTAATTTTTTTCCATATTGGAGGATTTTCCAATCACAAAAATTGGTGAAAAATATATTTTCATATTTTCACCAGTGATTTTTAAAACAAGTTTTGCACTGAATTTTATATGGTGCCAAGTTTAGATCTAATTATAATGTTGTATTTAGTGTCCAATAACACATATAGGGCCAAATTTAGAGACAACCAATACACCTATTGTAGCGTTCAATTTAACACCCAATATTTCTCCAAATATAACTTTTGGTTTAGTGTTGAAGTTATCATTTTTTTTCAATTCTCTAATGAAGGGTCACGTGACTCTTCATTATGGAAGGTTGTTCCAAAATTTCTATGGAGAAGTGTTGGCTAACCCATCTCCATAGAAATTTCAAAAAACCCTTCTCAAGAGAAGGTAGGGTTGACCCTTCTTTGACCACATTAATTCTATATAAATTTGTTTGCTTCCATTTTTTCGTATTTCTTAGAAAACATTACGTATATGAATATGTACTAAAGTAATATTTAATACTTAAACATAGATGTTATTATATGCATTTACTAATTTAAAATATTTTAATAAATTATATCAAATTTTTAAAATAAAATATTAAATATTAAACAAATATCTCAATTCAATTTTTTATTAAAACATCTAATGAAACTAAAAAACATCCACCCAACATTAAATAAAATGAACATCCATCAAAGCAATTTCATGTATTATAAGAAATGTAAAAATCACCATAAGAATTCACCATTGAAAAAAAAACATCAACAACTTACATTATAAATAAGCAATGTGTATAATACATATAACATCATTTTGACCATGTTTAATTAAAACAAGTCAAAATATAATGTGAATATCATTACATCATCATGGCATAGACAACATCATATAAAAGTAAATAAACATGTCAAATATACAATATAGATACCAATATCATAAAAAATAATTTTGATGATCCCCATATATATACAAAACCTAAAATGATGTATGTAACATCACGATATCGCAACACCAATCCATGAAATAATTCAATATGGTACAAAATATGACATATGTATGGATTGTCATATATTCATACATCCCCACTAATATGTATATATTAATGATCATTTCTCCTAGTAGTTTCATCAACACTACCACCATCCTCCTCCTCATCTTCCATATCTAATCTAGTGTCAACATAGTCTAGATCGTCATCTTTAAAATCCTTGGCTCTCATGACTTGAAAATAAAACGAACATTTGATATCAAACATCACTATTAAGTGCATTTTGTATAATTAGATTTTTAATTGATATATGTGAAATATTCTAAACTATGTCATAGGAGTAAATTAACAAATAAGGATCCTTGAATGGGGTGGGAAGGAAGAATTAATTGAGCAATGAATATTATTCAACACACCCACAAGATTTTCTATTGATTTTCAATCAAAGAACCACATGGTGAGTTCACCTGGTATCTATATCCATCAAGTAGTTATTAAGTATGGAACTTGGGCCTAGAAGGTTTACTCTCCCCACATGTTTGAAATTGGCATTGCAAATGCAATGTCTAGAGAATTCAAGGCCCTTCTCACTGCTCGTCCTACATAACATCATTCAACTATCTCTATGTATCTTCGTATCTAGAAGGAAGTTAATATGGTAGGCATCGTGGTCATGCAGTTGTTGATGCATGGTATCATCACACATGTATTTCCACACATATCTATGTGTCTAGACGTGTGAAAATCATCCAAATCCTTCTATCATTGGCTTTACCTTAATTAAAGGAATAATTAAAGTAAATTTATTTTATTAATTAGTCGATTTATTTAAGGAATTGGTAAAAGGAATTAGCATTTAATTTTATCCAATGATCTTAAGTGAGGTGAGAAGTAATCTCAGAAGTCAATCACTTTAGATATTAGGGTTAGGTTATAACTCAATATTATAAAAGAAAGGCTAGGGTGAAGGAGGAAGACACTTGATTGGAATTTTGTTGAGAGAGTTGAGGCATAGAGGGTTGGATCACTAAGGATCGTGATTCAAGGAGATTTTTGATAGGTGGAGAAGGAATTTCATCTAGATATCAGGTCAAGGAGAAGAGAGAACAGAGGTAGCCACAGGTGGGTTTCAACAGAGTGAAGCCACATGAAAGGGTTGAGTTTTATGGAGTTTTCCATATAGTATTTCTATGAGTGTATGTGGGTCAAAATGGATATAGGAACGTATACACGGGTGTGAAAAAGGAAAGAAATGTATACCTAAAAAAGCATGCATATATGGGTCGTAGAGTATATTAGACTTTGCAAAGTTTATCCACAGCTGTATTTCGCTTAGTGGACCATACGAGAGCCTTGATTTTAGCATAATAAAATCATTCTCAACACTAGTTTTCCCTTCGTGGTTTTTTCCAAGGGTATCCACCTAAAGTATTGGTGTTTATGTTTGCATGATTTGGTTTCCATTTTTTATTTCACTAGATTTTTTTGAGTTGATATTTCAACAATGTATTTTTGTTTTCAGAGTTGCTAATGTGATTTGTAGTAAGGAAATAATTAGATAACAAGACATCTAGGGGATAGATTAAGAGGTTTTCAACATAGTATTAGAGGGAATTCTCTATAGGAAATACATATATTAGACCCATAACATTTGATAGTAGATCTATTAGATATGTAGCATATCTTAGCATATCCATGACCGATAGGATAAAATAGAAGGATGAATTGTAGGGAAACAATCGTAATAGAAGGATGAACATACAAATTTTTATCTTAGAAAGAAAGAGTAACTTTAGCATTAAAAGAGTATGACATTTGAGAGTCAGTGGAAAAAGCAGTTTCTCCACCAACAAATCCTATAGACTTGGAAGCTCTGGAGAAGAAGGAGATCATAGGAAAGTGGGTACTCTTGGATTTAATGAAGGATCATATAATTCATAAATTACCGGAGAATAAAACAACCAAATATATTTTTTATGCCTTAGTAGGTTTATTCCAAAGAAATAAAATGAATAGGAAGATCGTCTTAAGGAATAAACTCATATTGGATTAGATTTATAGATATAACAATGTTACCAACTATCTCATGAGGATCACATGAGTGTCTGATCAAATTGCAACCATAGGGGAGAAAATGGAGGACACAAAGCTTGTGAATGTGGCATTGAATGGTCTTCCCAAGTCTTGGGAACCATTTTTCAAGGGATTTTCCACTCAATAAAATCTCCCAGATTGGCAGAGGCTTTAGGATGATCATATCTAGGAAGAGGATCAGGAGGAGTCTAAGGGCCACAAGAAGGGAAGTAGTGAGTAGAAATTGTCTCTTGTTAGTAGGATGAATAAGGGAAAAGGAAAGAGTTATATCAAGAAGGGTAAAAATGAAGGATCATCACAATTGTTGGATGTGCAGTTTTGGATGTAATTTTAGAGGAAAAACTAAGTATGAAGAAAGGGAACAGAAGGAAGAAAGCATGCAGAAACAAGAAATTGCACATAAGGAATAAATCACGCAGAAGGAAGAAAACACACAGAAGGTAAAAAGGGCTCAGAAGGACGGACAACACGTAGGAAGAAGATAGCACAAAGATAGAAGGATAAAGCAAGTGAGCAAGAGAAGAAAGCATAAAGGATGATAATGTGACTTTCCATAAATAAAATAACAACAGAAAATTTATATAAAGAATGAGAAGTAGAAGAACGAAAGAAACCAATTAACTGAAGTTGTCCATGCCATGCATTGCAATGGGCTATTTTGGGATAGATAAGAATAGGAATTTAAACCCTATATTTTGGGTATAAATATGTAATGGGTAGGGTGAAAATAGAGAACTAGCGAGAGAGATAGAGAGCGAGAGAGCTAGTGGGCTAGAGAAAGTTTGTAGAATCTGTAGAGGTTGGTATTATGCGGAAATCATGAATGTAATTAAGTGATATGATGAATAAAGTTAGAGTTTAAGAGATAATCTTTCAACTTATGTTCTTTACTTATTTAATTGCATTTATGGATGATGTTGATATACTCCACAGACTAGATTGAATGTCTGGATTTCTTATGTTGTAATATTCATGAATGGAAGTGATAATCAAATGCATAGATAAGATAGAATAAGGAACAATGATTAGCGCATCCACCTCCCTTTCCCTTACAACTGCAAAAACTAGGTTCTTTCAATCCCAATAGATACCGCGGGTGAGACTTCATCTGTACAAGCAGGTGATGTTGAAAGGGCCTGTGTCTTGAGGGTTTGTTGGTCACACTGAACCGAACCTTGGGTATTACAATTCGTGCATATATCAATAGAAGAAAACAAATGGTTTCATTGCTAGGACCTGGACATTGTGACTAAGGGGATGTTTAGGAGGCCGACTAAGAAGGAAATCATAGATTGGTTGTTGTTGGCACGGGGGAAAACCCAAGGTTCAATGCTACAACAACGCACCAATAAAACCCTAACTATTGGCCCTTTCGAAAACATCTGCGAAGCAGATGAAGTCTCACCCGAGGAAGGGATGGTTGCAGGACTTAGGTGTCTGCAACCTTAGCTGGGACATAGATCTGTGATTATATTACTTAACATAGCACTTAGCATCAAAAGTTAATCAATATTCAACCAATAACTACTGCGCAAATAGAACAGAACATCACATCATTCACTCATATCTGATGTATTTAAGTACTTTATCAAAACTAGAAGGTCATATCTAGCAGATCAATCACTAAGAACTCTCATATAGATCAAATCTAACATTCTTACACATCATTAGCACAAGCATAAGCAGATTTATCTATCTCTATCAAAGCACTTAGCAAAATAAGTTATAAACACATCAAGACAAGCACAAAGCGAAACAACATAGTATTTACGTGGTTCACCCCCACCCTAGGGATACTTCCACCAACTCTTCTTCTTTATTGTCTTTAAGCAATCGGTTACAAGGACAGAGCCTCAAAACCCTACTTCTCCTAGGACAGGAGATATATGCAACTCCCTAGATCTTCCTTCCCTAGTAGATCTAAGCACATCGCCTTACACATCCTCTTACAATGACTTGCACTCAGATCTACAAGTCTCACACAGTATGCATCGAGCTCTTACAATCCTTCAATAACATAGATCCTAGCACTTAGCCATTCTATCCTCTCCATATTGCCTAGACATCTATATATCTATATTACAAAATAGGCCTAAACATGGGTAAACCCATGGGCCAACATCCCATGCCCATTACATAATCCAAAAAACCCAAAACAAGGACCGAGATCTGTGATCTTCGCTTCGTCTTGCGCTCATCTTTCGATAGGCTGTCAAAGTCTCGAAATAGGTCAAACTTGACTAGATCCCTCAAAACTTGGTCAAGGGCCAACAAGCCCCCAATACTCACCTATGACTCGTCCCGATTCACATTGATGTAGGAAATTCTTATTCGAACGCTTTGATCTTGGCTCGAACTGCTTCGAATTGTCATTGTGCTACAAGATCTTGTTCAACAAAATCTTGAATGAATACATCATTCACAGGTCCTTCCAGGCGTTGTTCTATTACGGTGCTAACCTACTCCAATTCTGCTCCTTGGCCTTCTACCTCTGTAAACAAATGATAGGCATTATTTTGCACAGGTTGGAGTTTCTAACTTATCTCCATAACTCTTCTCTAGATAGTATGGATTTGTTGTTGGGTGGTTTGTTGTTCTTGAGATCTCTTCATTCTCTCCACAACTGTCAGGGATTTTAGCTATGCCTGTAGTGTTTTTGTGTTCTGCTTCGCTTCCTGGAGCTATGACTCTAGTGCCTGCAATTCTGGGTTCTCGGTAAATTTCTCATATGTTTGGTCACTGTGATAAATGAATTGCTTTCATTCTGAGGTCAGGGCCTTTAGCCTTTCCACCAGGCTCCTGGAAGTTTCTTCTCTTTGGTCCTTTACCTCTTGTGGGGTCTCAAGTATAGTGCATATTTCTAGGTCTGTGATGCGTTGCTGCAGCTACTAGATCACTTCTTGAAGTTGCACTACTTGCTTCATGATTTGGTCCTCTGCCTTTACTTCTACGACAGTCACAGAGTGCAGTGCTCTGTTGACCGCTTTCTTTACTTCAAGTTGCTCAGTGAGCAACTGTTCCATGCCTTGTTGCAACTGTGCCTTTTCTTCATTGAAATTCTCTTGGAGAGAACTATTTTCTTGTTTGTAGGCTCAACGTTGTTCTAGAAGTACTCCCTGTACTTTTAACAAAGCCTGGGTGGCTTGAGTTGTTTCCTCTTGTTCTCATCGAAGGCGAGCTTCGACTGTATCAACGAGCCAGTGGAGTTGGGCTAGATCATCTCCCAGTTCTGTTTTTCCCAATGATAAAGGTGTAGTGGGGACTGCACGACTAGACTGTAGTGCCTATTGCACTCCTTGGAGTTCAACCTCAATTCTATTGTACATCTCCTCCTGCTTGGCTTCTTACTTCTCTACTATCTCCAGTGAAGCATCGTTCAGGGTTGCTATGATGAAATTGAAATCATCAGAGGTGAGGACAATCTGCATCTTAGTTATAGGGAATTTGGATCTCTTATGGGAGGAAGGTTTCATGGGGGAAACCTTCCTTTTCTTTGAGGGGTCCTCCTCGTCTCTAGGTGGTGTTACTCCGCCTCTCCTTTGTTCAGATTTTGTGCCATCTATCTCTTCGCCATCACCTCCTTGCATTGGTGACATGGAAGAAGTCTTCACCGAGGTACTACTTAAATCTTTTACTTCATTAGTCGTCCTTGTTTTGCTAGGCCCGGGTGTATCCTGCATAGCTTCTGGGCTATGGATGTTGGATATCTCCACAGGGTTGGATGGAATGAGGAGGTCAGTGGACCATTCCTTAGTAATCTCCTCTAAGTCCTCCTCCATCATCTTGTAATAGGACTGAAGTTGTTGCTTGTGATCGTCGGCTTGCGTTGTGATATAAATGAAATGTCGATCAGCGTTGAACTTCATCAAAGGCCTGAATCGATGTATAGTGTCCAGCGTCATGCGAGGCTTAGACTGCATGGTTATCTTCAGTTGATTTTAGTAAGTATGGAACATGACATTTGACTTCCATTACTTATTCATGTCACTTGAGTACAAGAATGTGCTAAACTTTGCTGCCAACGGTTCAAATGGCTCGACGTCTGGGAAGGTCGCACCTTCCGACATCTCCCAGGAAATGAAAGCGATTAGGATCAATAACCAGCTGAAATGAAATGAGTACCCTTGATCCTGGGCTTCTCTGCAGTTGATTTCTAATTGGTTCACCAGGTATTTCCCCCAATTCATTTGTGGGCCCTCCATGCACTTCCCTGCAAGGTCGACTACAAGACCAATCACTTAGGTGGGTCGGTTCTTGCGAACTAACTTTCCTACGATCATCCGATAAGTGAGGTGCATTGTGCCATTCTGAATACAGTCTACCTTATATCCTCACGTGCCTTTCTTGACATCGTCGTAGGTGTCCTTAATCCTTTGTGTGAAAGCACGGTCCATGGCTTTTTCATGATAGAAGTTTTGTTGGTTGGGTCCTTGCATACTCCCTATGATCCGATTGATCAAGGTCAGATCAAATATGATATGGTGGTTCAACCACAAATATTCGCCATGGTAACAAGACAACAACAGTTTGACACATGCATTCACCTCTTGGTGTCTTTCGAAGTGGGGAATTTTCATGATGTTGAGTAGAGTGGACTGTACGAGGTTATGGGTCTATGCATGGGGAATTACCTTTGAGTTTTCCCCTTTTGTTCTAGTCAGACACTTATGTGGGGTAAAATGTTGTAGACTTTGTGATCGATGAGGTTGAAGTCACTAAAATTCAACGCTGTGATCTTATCTTGGTCTACTCGCACTGTGCGTATCCCCTTCAGGAGGTATGCAGTGACCAAGGTGTACTCAAAATCTCTAGGTATGATATCATGGTTTACAACACCACTTAAAGGTGGTATATAGGTGGGTAGGATAGTCGGGATCAGTTTAGCATTCTCTAAGTCATCCCTATGCTTAGTTCGCTTTGCATCGGACGACTGGGATGACCCTTCTCCGCAAGAAGTGAATGGAGAGGTAGGAAATCCTCTTGTAGATGATGCTTGTATACCTATAGACATCAACATGACTCTTTCAGTCATGAGGTCAATCAAACATTCATCAACAACTCTTTCTGTAGCGCTCAAATTGTTCGACATAAATGCTCGGGGTTAACATCTCAGGTTCAGGGGGTAGCTTACACATAGTTACGAGGTAGAGAGAAAAATCACAATGATCATTGTATAAACTCAACTTATTCTATGGGCTCAAATTCTCAATTAGAAAATGTGTTCTTGGTACGTGGCGTGGTAGGATAAATAGGTAACTTGACAACGGGTCGCTTGCAATGGGTATAAGGCCTTCATTAACTTGGTCCTGTCAGTTATGGTGTGGTCCCAATAGTCAAATGGCGAGCTAGCTGGCCATAAATGGATTTCTATCTGTTCGGAGCAATGATCTAACGGTCATAATGTCCCTAACGAATATATTGCTTCGTCATGGTGAAGTGTCATGTGTCGTTGTTCTGATATCCTTGCAAAGCTCCAATTTTGCAATTTTTCCTTCTACGAGGTTCCCTCTGGAGCCTTCTGCAACTTATCGATCTTGGCTCTCTTCTTACTTAACTTTCTAGCCTTCTTCCCAATGAGCTTCGTCTTAGTATTCCTTTTTCCATTCTGATTCTTGTCATCTTTTGACATAGTCACTTCGTGTTGCTGAGATTCTTTCCTAGGGTTCCAGGATAATACTTCTTCTTTGTCTGGGATAGGTACTTCAATCTTCTGTGGATCCTCTAGTGTTCTTGCAACTTCGACATATGGTTCTCTAGTGTTAAATAGCTTCAATATGTTCTCCTGTTCTTCAATCAAGTGTGTGATCCTTCTAGTCATGAAATCTTTTAATTCTTGCATCTTTTGTTCCAAAGTTTCTTATTATTCCTTTCGTCTGGCTTAACCCCTGACGATCCAAGGTTTCCCTAGTAACATGGTAAATGGTGCAATGTTCTTAGTAAATTTAATAATCTCAAAATCTTTTTTTGTCGAAGTTCCATTAACATTCATTGGTATCTGAGCGAGCCTTCCACATAGGTTTATCAGCTTTCCTTTGAATAACCCTATTCCTCCTAATGAAGGGATCATAACATGCTTCTCTATAGATTCCCAAGTTCTCTCTGTCATGATATTCACCTATGTTTCCTTATCTAGAACACAGTCAATGTCAAAATCTCCTATTCTTGCTTCAAGTTATTCTTTTTCTTTGAATATCTCCAATAATATGACATGTATGTGGTCATTCAGGGTTTTGTTTATTTGTAGCAATACTTTCTTTGATTCTTTTTGTGGTTCTACTACTTCTAGATTTACCTTAGGGTTTTCTTTATTCAGATTCATTAGTTCCATCTTAGCAATCATTATAGGGAAATCCAACACTTCATGGTCCATATCTTTACAACAAAGATAACTATGTCTTTTCCCAGGGCATTCCTTAGCAAGATGTCCTAGTTTTCTGCAATTGTAACAAAGAGTTAATCCTCTCTTTCTCTTAAATGATCCCCATCCTTTCTTGTACTGTATACTAGGATCATGGTAGATAACCTACAAAAAAATATTTCTAGGATCTTGTATACACTTATTAGTCCAAACATTCTTTCTATGCATAGGTATAACATATTTTTCATTGTTCATATCAGATCTATTCATATCAAATATTATTTCATCTATTAACACCCTATTTTTCAAGTTAGGATAGAATCTATCAAACATACCTAGATTCATACTTTTGAAAAAAAAAATTCCACTAATCTTACTTCTACAAAGCACAAAGCCTTCAAATCTATAACTTTTCACTATTCTTACCTTTATCACAGCATAGAGTTTACAGATCTTACCTCTTTTTTTTCAGATCAGACTTCTTTTCCTTAGCATGGATCTTGTCAGACTAAATAGAGTACTGTGCACCAGAGAAATAGATCTACACATAGAGATTTCACAATTTTAGGTCAGATTTTTGCACAAAGCTTCTTCTTTCTCAGTTCCCAACAATCACAGTTTTGGTCCTGGCAACAGAACCATTTGTTGGCACAGGGGCAGACCTAGGGTTCAATGTTACAATAACGCACCAACAAAACCCTCACTATCGGTCCTTTCGGAAACACCTGCGAAGCAGATGAAGTCTCACTCGAGGTAGAGGGAGGGGTGGTTTCAAGAATCAAGTTTCTGCAACCTTATCTAGGAAATAGATATGTGATTATATTACTTAACAGAGCACTTAGCATCAACATTTCCTCAATATTCAACCAATAACTAATGTGCAGATATAACAGAGAATTGCATCATTCACTCAGATCTGATATATTTAAGTACTTTATCAGAACAGGCAGGTCATATCTAGCAGATTAAGAACTAAGCACTCTCATATAGATCAGATCTAAAATTCTTACACATTATTATCTCAAAGCATAAGCAAATTTATCTATCTCTATAAAATCACTTAGCAAAAGAAGTTATAAACACATCAAGACAAGCACAAAGTGGAACAAAACAATATTTTACGTGGTTCACCCCCACCCTGGGGCTACGTCCACCAACTCTTCTTATTTATTGTCTTCAAGAAATAGGTTACAAGAAAAAAGCCTCAAAACCCTACTTCACCTAGGACAAGAGATCTGCGCAGCTCGCTAGATCCTCCTTCCCAGGTAGATCTAAGCACACAACCTTCCACAACCTCTTATAATGACTTGCACTCAACTCTGCAAGTCTCACATAGTATGTACATAGCTCTTACAATGCTTCAATCACATAGATCCTAACACTTAGCCATTTCGTCCTCTCTATATTGTCTAGACATCTATCTATCTATATATATATATATTACAAAATAGGCCTAAACATGGGTAAACCCATGGGCCGACATCGCATGCCCGTTACATAATCCCAAAAACCCAAAAAGGACCCAAAACAGGGCCTGACATCCATGATCTCCGCTTCGTCTTGCGCTCCTCCTTCAATGGGCTGTTGAAGTCCCAAAATAGGTCAAACTTGACTAGATCCCTCAAAACTTGGTCAAGGGCCAACAGTTGGAATGAAAAGAATGGGAATTTGTGTGACAAGAAAACATAAACCCTTGGATGAGTGAAAAACAATTGATGCAAAATTATGTGTTCATGGATTTGCATAAAATTCTCTTTGTTAAATTTCCAAAAATTATGAACGAGTGGTTATAAAGATTGGTTGAGAAGACAGGAAGGTTTAGTGTTGCAGCGCCAAATAATTGGACTCCTCAACTGGTAAAACAACTGAATTCAGTAAGTAACCCAACTACTTGAGAAATTTATTTTTGGTTAGATAGCGTATTAGAGGGTTATGTTACGAAATTTGTAGTAGATTGCACTCAATCATACAGTGTTGTAGAAATAAAAATTTTCAAAGGTCCGCTCAGAAGGTTTGTGAAATAATTAAATACATGGATAAAGATGTTGTTATATGAAAAACATGTGATGATTATGAAGTCTCACGACTAAAGGGGCTTCACGCACATAGGGGGAGCCAAAGGATGACATGGGAATCATCTGAGAGAAGGAAGAAATAAGTGAGGGAGGAAGGGACTAAGGATGAAAGAAGGCAACATAACAGAGGAAGAGTATGATTTTGGAGAGTTGAACGGAGGAATAAGGCATAAGAGGCAAAAGATTGGGGCTAGGGGAGAAGAGAAACATAGTGAGACGAAAGAAGGTGAACCTTGCGTGCAAGTCTGAATCATGGAGATACCATATATAGGAGGAAAAGAATAAAGGTCTCAGTCTAGTCCAGTAATAAAAGAGGCAATAGGTCCTCCTCAAACATGATCCTTTGTTGAATCCACTCCCCCATGTGCATCACCAAAATAAAATAAAACAATTGAATACGTGTCAAAATATATCAAAATTAGTCAAGGAGTACAAAGTAGTAGTAGTCAGAATAGTGGGAGTAGTGCGTAGAGTCAAAGTCAGAATCCAAGTGCACCACACGAAGAGGAGGGACTACACAATCCAAAATGGCAAGGATAGATAATACACTTACACTTCTTGAATTCAAGGGAGTGGGATCAGAGGATCCAAAACAACATTATTTGTCTGTGAAACAGTTTGGGCCACTAAAAACATACAAGATGATGTCGTAAAAATTGCACAGTTAGAAACAACATTTAGAGGTTGTGTGTTGGTATGGTATATCAAGTTACAGAGCATTACACCTATAGAACAGGCCAACACCTTAGAGATAAAGAAAGTGCTATTAAAGGATTTCAAAAAGACAAAGTCAGAGTCAGAGTACATCATTGAGTTGAAAGAGATCAAACAGGTAAATAAAGTCTGTATTGGATTTTGATTAGTACTTTAAGGATGTAAGGGGGAGATTGGCATTCAAAATTATGGATCAACAACATCATGAGTGGATTATTGCTGGAATTCTATCACACATTCAAAGTCCCCTGATTCAACAGAAGGTTATGTTGCATCCCAAGGCACTAGAGAATGCAATGAAAATAGAGGCATCATCGGTAGGAGACACAAGAGGAATGAAACAAGTTTAGATGCAGTTAGCCACATTGACGATTCAATTGGCTGAGCTTACCAAGGGAAGGGAAAAACGAAAACAATTTTGGTGTACCAAGTGTAGGATGGAAGGCCATCACAAGGACAAATGCCCAACATTAATGCAATATTTGGCAGCTAGAGCGCATAATCCACTACTCGGAGGAGGATACTATGAGATCTGTAAGAAATGGGGTCATCATCCTAGTGAGTGTCTATTACTCCAGAAATATCAGAGTACTCCAAATAATTTGTTTCAAAATTTTTGCAAGTCAATAGGGCATGAAGAGAAGGATTTTTGCTTGTTCGACCTACTAAGAGATCACACATCAAATATGTACATGATCCAGGAAATGAATACCGATGCATATGGGAATAATGCAAAGTATAATGGTCATAGAGGTTTTTATCAGGGGAACATAACAAATTTTGGTAGAGGAGGATGTAGACCGATTATTTGTTATAACTGTAATCAACCGAGATACTTGGCTCGATATTTCCATAAACCATGTACCACATCCACATATTGTAGAGAATTGGATCACAGAACTGAATATTGTCCCCAACTAGTTGAAAAATTGAAAGACAAAGGAAAACCAACCCATAATCAACATTGGAATCAGAATGTGCCGATGATATCAGTCGAGAGACGTAGTGAAGGACCAAAAATCACAGTTGTTACACAGGGAGGAGTGTTGTGAGGGAAATCTCCTTACGGGCTAACAAATAGGGTTAGACTTTGCATGCATATATGACCTAGAGAAAATTTACTTTCTACCTTCATCCCTAGACTTAAATCCCATTTCTTTTCAATAAATGCAATGGCTAGATCAACCTACCTCATTCCGGGCATTTTATGTCGATCCCTTGTCATACTTGATTACTTGTTCATAGTTCTCCTTTCCAACGCTAACCTGCATACAAGACAAGAAACAACTACACATGCATACTACCTATAGAATAACAAGTTAGAAATTCAAACATGTACTTAGCAAATTATGAATAACTCATGAATTGGGACGGGAAAAGCACTTTCTTTATTACTTTGAATGAGTCAACTTACAAAAGTTGAGACTGGCCACCGCTCTGCGAACCTGATCCTGGGCTCCTCTTCAACTGTCCTCCAACTTCTTTGCTTTGTATCTCCTTTGGCACAAGGAAAGGCTAAAGGGTTGGGACAATGGGAATGCGCAAATGGGCAGAGTTTCTTTGCTATATTTTTCCGCTTCCAAATGGGACCCCTACCCCTTATTTTATAGGCTAGAAGGAGCTACGTATTTGGATGAACCCTCGGTCATGCATGGCCGGGAGTTTCAGTTAACTCACCTATAGATTTTTTGTTCCATCGGTAACTTTCCTTTTTTC
>ML787286.1:505717-516962 GCA_009831015.1 Picea engelmannii | reverse complement strand
ATTACAATGAGGCTCGGAAGGCCTTTTTACAATAGACGGGAATGCCAAAAGTCCTAGACATCCAAAAACCTAACCCTAGGAGATGAAGCGCCAAAAGCCATGTGGGCCCCGTTTGGGTAAGTTGGTGCATCAACTTCCCGGGGTCGTAACTTTTCCATACGATCTCCGTTTTAGGCGTGTGATAGCTTGTTGGAAAGGTATCGTTGAGGAGATTCATTTTGGGGGCTCAATCATGCCTTTAATTATCATTGAGAACCTCGATCTCGAAAAAACTTCATTTAGGCCCTCAAAATGGCCCCAGAAGTGAAAACCTGCTAAAAATAGTAAATTGCCAAAATGGCCAGAAAACTGTTTTGAGCCATTTGGAAAAGGTGGGTGGCCCCCGATATCCACCTGGATAAAGGTAGCACGTCGCTAGGCTCCACTTTAGATTTCATGAGTTGGGATAATCGAGGTAACTCGTAGCTCAATATCCAATGTGCGAAGTCATGAAGCACCCTCTTGCTTGGCCCTTGGTCACAACCAAGGTCATGTCAGTAGAAGATTGAGGAAGGAGCTAGCATTGCTAGGCTCCACTGTGGAGTTTCACGAATTGGGAGAATCGAGGAAACTCGAAGAAGATAATCCAAAATGTGAAGTCACGAAGGGTCATTCTGGATGATGAGTGGTCACTGTTGGTGGTCACATGAAAGGAAGGGGCTTAGCAAGAAAATCTAGTGTCCACTGTGAAGTTTTTCTCAGGAAAGGAAAAGGCACCAAAGGGATGAGCGTGCGAAGGTTCTCTCAGTAACTTCTAGAACAGAGTGATTGTATCTGCCAGATAATTTGAGGAGCTGCAGGGTGATCGTGGGAGGAGCTGAAGAGTCTCGAGGTAACTTCTAGTGGAATGAAGATTCATCATAGAGACGATTGACATATGGTAAAGAGTCGAAGACTGTAACTACTAGAGAATCCAGAGAATCTTAGGATAGTGACCACTGATGAAGAATAGACTCAACATAATCGCAAGAGAGGATGAAGAGTTAGGTGTATGATCTGGTAGAGGACTTGGCATGATAAATATATGAAGAACAAAGAAGAGAGTGTGATTTTGTTTAGATTTATTCATGCGGGTAGAAGCATGCTATGGGTAGTAGCTGAAATGCACAGAAGAGGTGTAGCACATAGAATGGAAATGTTGCATAGAGCATAAAGTGAAGAATAAATACATAGAAAGAAAATGCATATCTGAGAGAGGAAGAGAAAGATGAGGTCTGCATGAAGAGACAGATCAAAATAAAATAAAGCTCAATAAGATGCGAGCAGGAAGTCACTGATGCAGGCAGAGCAGAGGAGTGTAGCAGAACAGTGATGAGATTGGTAAGCCATTGACAAACACTGTATCACTGTAATAAGTTTCAATAACGAAGTTTTTATAATCAGGGTGGTAGGGAGGTGCAAGGGAGGACTGTTGTCCTCATATTTTCAAGTGGGTGCTTGAACATAAGGAGTCATAGCTTCCATCTAGTTGTAGACAGGAAAACGAGGGTGGTAGGGTGCTGCAAGAGAGAACTATTGTTCTCTTTTATACAGGTTGGTTCCTGTGTGACTGGAATTTGTTTCTTCCATCCAGTTGGTGCTGGAACACTCAAGGAGTTGGTGCTTCCTTCTAGTGGGTGCTAGAGAAACCATAGAGTTGGTGCTCTCAGCAAATGGCTGCTTGTAAAACAGAGGTGGTAGCCTCAAAAGGAGTTGGTGCTAATAAGAATGATAATGTACAGAGAATAAAGACTACTTATCATATCAAGAAGAAGAGGTTTTTCCCTTTATGGGTTTCCTGAGGAAATATATGTCTTTGTATATTTCATGTGTGTGATTGATGTCGATTATGCTATTGCTTACTTCTTTGCATTACTGTGATCATCATTGAGTGTTCTATAAAGATTTTAAAATGGGCATAATTGTTTAAGCACAGTAACAACTGATTCACCCCCCCCCCTCAGTTTTCCAACATGTTGTTCATAGATACCCCACCTACAAAAAAATGATGTGCTTCATTATGCAAGCATGTTGGCAGTGGAAGCATTACATTATGGGAAAATAAACAATCATCCACAATGATCACATGCCTCTGCAATTCCTCCAGATAAAAGGAAAGTTATAGAATGATAACCATCATAAGTGGTCCACATACCTACAAAAATTCCACTTGAACATCAAGTACAAGAAGGGAAGCACCAACTATGTTGCAGTCTGCCTCAGTCGATCCCCAATTGTGGAGCTAAACACAATTCTTAACTCTTGTGAACATGAGAACTTCGGGTGGCCACAATTACACAAAAATGACTTTGACTTTGTTTCTATATATCATACATTCAATGTAGAAAAACTAGTTCCAAACTTCCATCTATAAGATGGACTGTTATGGCATCTGATCCATGCCATTGTTCCTTCAAGTGATCATGCAAAGATGATTTGGGAAGCTCATTATAGTCAGGTGATAGGACACTTTGGCATGGAAAAAGAAATGGAAGTATTGAAAAAGAATATTTATTGTTCAAATATTTTAAAAGATGTTAGCAATTATATCAAATCCTACACTGCCTACGCCATTTCCAGACCCGCCATTAAGAAACAGGGGATATAGACCCCTTTGCCTACTAGTAATAGGTATTGGTATTCTATCTCCATGGATTACATGTCCAATATACCCTCAAAAACGTATGGTAATGAATGTGTCTTCATGGTCATTGATTGATTCTCTAAGAGGGCATTCTTGACACCCTGGAATAAGATTATCATAACCGAGGTTACCGCGAGGCTATTCTTTAAGCATGCTTGGGTTCATTTGGAGCTCGAATAGATCATTACTTCATATCAAGACATGATGTTACTAATTACATTTTGGTCCAAGCTATGGTCAATTATGGACACCAAGATAACTAAATTGATTTCCTTCCACCCACAGACTGATGGACAAACATAAGTAGTCAACAAGATGATTTTTCATAGCTTGAGGGTGTACAATTCCAAACATCCATACACATGGGATGAGAACCTTCCTTATGTTCAACATAGCTACAAAAAATCCATCCGTGACTCTATTGGATACAACCCTTTCCAGGTGAGCTTGGGATTCCAACCATTGGCCCCAAGTGATGCAAATCTTCCCATTGTAGTTGAAAATGAAGAGTCTCCCCCATTCTTAGACCAAGTCTCATCGAGCATCCAATTTTTTTGAACGAATCCAGTAGATCCAAAAACAATTTCATGTTATTTTAAGAAAATCCAATGCCAAGTACAAGCAACACCACGATAGCATCAGGTACCACAAAACTTTTAGAAGGGAGATCAGGTATGGTTGCATTTGTAGAAAGAGTTCCTCACTTGACCCCATAGGAATTTCATCCCACTCCAAGACAATATTTACACCATTACCAAAGATATCAGTGAGAATTACTTTGAATTGAGTATCCCCCCTTTCCTTGGCTTGTACCGTGTATTTAATCTGGAATTGCTTCGACCGTATTTTCCACCTCTCCTAGAAACTTTGGATGTGGTAGAACACTTGCCCTTATAGAATTCAATCCCGACTGGATTGAGAGGATGAAATTTTATCAGATCATGGACACAAATATGAAGGTCACCCGCCATCAAAACATCCAACTCTATCAGGTCGTTAAAGAAAGGTAGCTTCTTCACCAGGGTAAATGGTTCACCAAGAATAATATTTAGCAAATGTTTCTCCATTTGATGGAGGAACTTCATGCAATGGGGACCATTTCTTCCTAAGGGGGAGGAATGATCCAGGTGGATATTGGTGGTCACCTACTCTTTCCACTAATTCAAAATGGTTCCACATCTTGGTAATTTTTCTATAGTTTTTTAGGTACTAAACTTCCAAGGCAGTTTTGAGGCCCTAAACAATATGTTTTGTGCACGACAATGTCTAGTAAATAACTTTAGTCATGTATTGGGATCTTCGAAATGTGTACTTCTGGGATATACCTTTCAAACGACATACCAAGCACCCAAAAAGAGATCGTATGCAAAAGTAAAACCCCTAGGAAGTTGATGTATTGACTAACCACATTGAGTCCCATAAACCTTTTGGCATTTCATCTTCTATGGTTTTATAGTTTTATCAATGATGCTTTATGTTAAAAGGAATTTTTTGACCTCTTTGTAATCAACTTCTTGCGGATGAACATAGCTGATACATTTATCTCTTCAGGTATAATCTACCACCATTCTAGCTAATTTGTGTGTTTTGCATTTTACAATATTTTGTATTCCACTCATTAATAAAGTCTGAGTTTATTGTATTTATGTGTTTATTGTAATATATCTGTGTATTTTCTTGTTATATATTTATCTTGATTTCATTCTCAACATAATCTGGATCAGCAGAAGAAGATTTCAAGAGAAAGGCAAATAACAAAAAGACCCAAAAAAAAAAAAAAAAAAAAAGTTACTCCATCTAGGCCGCCATAAAATTAAAAATACATTCACTTATGGTAGCCCAATTTTTTCTAGTTTATTTTCTCTTTCTTAGTTTTAAAAGACTCTCTATATATTACCACAATTTTTCAAAGAGTTACCGATACATTCTTTTATGGTCTTTCAAGAAATGTTTGTGCTTTTGTTTCCATTTTGAAAAAGCTTAGACACTCATGCACGTAACTCCTTTTTTTTTAATGTTATTATTATAATAACATATAGTTTGATTTTTTTTAAGTACTATTTATAATAATTGTATAAATGTTGTCACATTATAATGTAATATTTATATTTATATTAATATAAATTTAATATAAATGTTGTAACATTATAATATTTCATATATTACTTAGGAGTAAAATAAAAATATCATCTAATACTTAATATATAATATTTTTTTATTAATACTTCATCATTTTATTAAAAAAAATATTTATTATATTAATAATTATTATCTTAAATGAATATTGTAACTATATTTCATATAATAATTATATAAATCTTTGTTTGTAAGTTTTCTTATTTGGTCAGTTTAAATTTGGTGTGCAAGTTTATCAAACATTTAATTTCTATAGTGGTATCTATTATAAATTATAATATGAAATACGGTTTTTATATTAATTCATAAATGGACATTAATCATCATTACCATTATGATGATGATGACGATTAAAGTCCACTAAGACCGAATTGGTCTATCGGACCTTAAGAGGGTAAGTGATTACTTGTGATTCTTTAGAATTATTTTTCTGTGCTCGAAAAACATTAAGAGAAGCTTTCCAAGATCACCATAATTTTGTTGAGTTAAGAGGTTACGAAGGTTGGTAGTGTGACACATATTTTGAAAATGAGATCTAATATGGGTATAGGCTAGACAATCTAAGAGAAAGTGTTTTTCATCTTCAACCTTCTTAGTGTCACAAAGGTGACACACTCTTTCATTCCATGGCGTTTTAGGAATTGACCAACACCTAGTTTCATTATGGAGCCCGTGAAAATTTGTTCTTATCTTAGCAATGCTTATTTTTTTCTTGGAAAAATAGACAGATAATTTTGATCTTGTAGATTAGGGTTGATTACATCCTTATAATACCTTAATTTTCTTTTTTCCTCTAACTCTTTATCACACCATTTTTTCTCCTTAAATTTTGATTTGACATTCTTTTTAATAGTATCTTTATTCTGAAAAATGTTTTCTTCCATGATTCCCTAGTAGTTTATCCAATATTGGGCATCGTTATGCTATCCTCGCTTGATTCAATGGTGTTTATGACTCGATTTTGAAGCAATTTTAGGAAGCCTCTGGTCTTCCATGTTGTTTAACTTGTTCTTATACATTAGGTATATATTCATAGCCATGCTCTCAATGGGGGAGAGGATTGTTTCTAAGAGGAGGATGGGATAGGGTGTATTTCCTTTAATTCTTTTGTATTTTCTCTATCTTTCTCCAAGATTCACGAGAGATACTACAGCCCTAGACTTCACATCCATAAAGAATAACAAGTGTAAAAAGAGTCTCAAAGAGGAGTTTCTTCTTATCCCAACTCCAAAGATTAGTTGATTTACAATTGTTTTCAAGGCCATAATAAGCTTTCCATCCCCCAATAATCTTTTTCTCAATGCTATAATTCCAATTCATCTTGTCGTGAATATCAATTCTAGGATATTTTTATGAAGTCAATTCCTCCAAGTTGTTGTTGCCATATATGAAGGTATCATAAGGGATCTTATTGGATTTAATAATCATGACCTTTGTCTTATCAATATTAATAGTCATACCTATATTGGAGAAACACTCCTTGAGGATTCTTAGCTGGTTTTCAAGATCATGGGGACTCCTTTCCATAAGAATGATATCATCGGCATTAATAAGATGATTGATGGTTATACCAGTGACAGTAGGTCGACAAAACCTTTTTTTTTTCAACCAATCTTCTAACTTGTCAATGTATATGCCAAGAAGGGTAGGGGACAAGGGACAACCTTGTTTGACTTCGATATTGCAGTTAGTCTCTTTTGACCAAGCCTCATTGTTTTTAAACTTAGCAATAACATTATCATACATCCTTATAGCAGCATCCCTCAATGCGAGAGGCACTTTTATCTCTTCCAACCTATTCCAAAGGTTTTTCCTAGGAACCATGTCAAAAGATTTTCTAAAGTCAACAAAACAAAACAAAAAGATTGGTTTTAGTATTGTGTAACTCCTCTGCAATGATCCTAAAGGTAACAAGATGGTCCAAAATTGAATGATATCTCCTAAACCCGGCCTGGCCTTTAGTTCTTTTACCATGACCTTTTAGCCAAAGCTAATCTTCTTTTCCAAAATAATTCCATAAAGCTTGGCTAAAATCGGGTTAATCATAATGGTCCTATAATTAAAGGGAATGTTTCTATCCCCATTTTTAAAAATAATAAAAATGAGGTTTTGTGTCTAGGGTTTAGGGAAGCCCTGCTTGACTTCTAAATTGAAGAGATTGTGTATGTGAGGGATAAGGATTGACCCTTCGATTTTAAAAATTTCATCTTGGTAGCCTTCAATGTCCTTAGTTTTCCCATTTGCAAGCCGCTTAACCCTGAACTCTATGTCATCTAAATAAATAAAAAATTATTTTATAGGGACAATAGGAATGGTGTCCATGGAATTAGGGAACTTGTAAATACTTTTAAGGTAGGAATTCTAGTCCCTTAAGGTTATCCTATTATTTTTTTTAGTATTGTGTTTTAGAATTTGGCTCCAGAACTTCTTAGGATCCAACTTATATAGTTGTGAAATTTGCTCTTACCTTTTATTGATATAGAATAAAAAATATTATATGTATATAAAATTTATATAAATATTATAATATAATATTTATATTAATATTAATATAAATGTTTTAGTATTATAATATTTTATATAAAAAAATACAAAAATACAAAAATACAATTTTAATTTAAAAAAAAACAAATATTATAGTAGTAAAAATAAATAGAATAATAAAATATCTCCTTCTTCCTTCCTTTCCTCCCATTTTTTTATTCTTCCTTTATTTCCTCCCTCCGTTCCAATGAAAATATCTCATTGGATGAAGCTCTAGCTTTGGGGATCACCTCTAGTTGGTTTTAGAAAGGGTAGGTGACTTTTCAAGTGGTTTTTGTACCTATGCCTACCTTGTGCGTATTCAATATCTAACATCCCCTTTTGTCCACCATTAACATATGAGGACTTCCATTTTTCCATTCTTCGGCCCCACCCCCACTCATTCTCTAACCATTATCCCTTCGTCCCCATAAAGTACTACTCTTAAAAAACATTAATATCATATTGTTTCCCCCTAAAATTGTTCCTTTGGATTAATTGAATCAAGATCAAGTTCCTCTCCCAAACATAACATTTAAGAAACAAATAGACTCAATCATATAGACTTATTGTAACTAGAAAACAAACATCATATTTAATTATAAATAAATTGTCAAAATGTTTAAACATATTGTTGAATACCTAATCCTTGTGATTATGATATTTTGTAAATAATATTGTAAATACTTTTTAGGATAAATATGAAGAGTCATAGATGAAGACAAAGAGTCATTTGGACCTCTTGGAAGATGGAACCAAAGGTCACTTTATATTTTATTTAAGAATGACGTGAGCTAATGGAAAATCATATGTGCATAGTTACTCATTATTTTCCCATACCTGTCTTGACAATGTTATCATACCAAGTTTTTAACTCCATGATTCTCTCCCCTGGAAATTCCATTCCCACATGCAAAAAGAAACATCTATCTGTAAGTTTGTCCCTCTTCTTGCAAGTTTGTCCTTATGTTACTATGTCTTCATTTCACTCTATCATTCCTTCTAGCTTCACTCTATCGTTGACTTTCTCCTTGGTCAAATATTCTTTTCATTTTCGACAGATGGGAGACGTCAATATGGTGTATAGAGTGCATCTTAATCTACTTGCCATACATCACGTATAACTCAAAAGTATTGATTGCACCGGTGTCATATGAGACAAATCAATTATTGGTTTTCTTCTTCACAAGAGACTCACCATCACATTCAAAAACATCATCCCTGTCATAGTCATCCTTTTCCTTCTCCCATTTTGACATGTTCATCAACCGAAATGGTGTAACCACTCCAAAACATACCAAGGATCCATTTCATTCCTTATCCTCTTTTGCAATAACAAAAGATGCACCTCATGATCATTAGTTATAATCACTCCTTCTCAAATTTATGTATAAATAGGTTACGCCTTACGTTCATTTCTCTCCCAACTATGATACTCAATCAACTGCCCTAACCAGATATAACTCACTAAAATCGATCCCCTTTCTTATTCCCAAGCACCCTTAAGGACACAAATCTCAAGATGTTTTTATATCAAAATATTTTCTAATTGTTGGTAGGTGGAGACATTTGACAACCATTCAAACCTATGTGGAAGCACCTGTAAAATCACAAACCCCATTATTGAAGAGTTTGTTTCTATAGAGCAATGAGATGAATGAATATCTGATTTTATCTCAAGTTTGACAATATGGGGATCACATTCACCAATCTCTTTCAGTGTTTATTTTCAAAGAATAAAATGTGTATTTTGATAGTGGGCCTTGATGCTTCCCATTCCACCCAAAGGTGCAAAAATTAATTTTTGATGTTTGCGAATTAAAATTGATTGTAGGTGCCAAATATTTTATGATCAATGTCGGTGGAATTAGATGAAAACTTATCAAAACCATCACACTTATGTGATTCAAAGAATTCCATGACACTTTTGAATATTTTATTGTGGTATGGGTATTTGTTTAATCTCATGTCGAATACCATTATGTTTCACATGTTGGGAACGACGATGATATGAACAAGTTGTTGGATGATCAAGCTATGTTTGAAGGAGAAAGTGCATATATCAAGTAACAAGTCTTGTTGGAATATGTATTATCTCATCTCCATCATTTGCATGGTGCTGATTGGAAAATAAAATTACCTAGAAGGGTCCAGAAGTATCAAACACGCTCTGGTCTTTAATGACTCGTGGGATGGAATTTGTGAAGGAGAAAAGGATAGTAGACAAGAAGAGAATGACAATATATCAACCATACCTACATTAGATAAGGAGTGTTCCATATGGAATAGTGAATAAAAGAAAGAATACATCATGATTTTTGAAATGGTAAGTGAAGAGGTGAGCCTACATATTGTTTCCATTAATGACTTTAAATAAATTCAAGGATTTGTATGACTCACTCAGAACTAGAACCCATACAATTGTTGGTGAACCTCTTCAACCTAGTGTTGAATAATGATGATCCAATGGTTTTAGCTTCTGATATCAAATACATCATGCATGACATTGATGCAAATGGAGTGAAGATAAACATTCCTTTCAAATCCTTCATTAAGGCCCTCTACCCTACATATTTTCACTACCTTGAATCTATGCAAGTTAGTGGTCAAATGAAATCCATCACATTTGACACTTTGGTGGAGAAAGTTGTAAAACAAGAGAAATCCTTTGGAAATAAGTCAACTTATCCCACTGGTGATACTTTGTACCTTGCTTGGAAAGGGAAGAATCAAACACATGATTATTGAAGAGGAGAAGGTAGTAAAAGAGGACATGGAAAAAATAATTGCAGAGGTAGGGGGGTAGACATAACCAAGGTGAGTGTTATCAGACTAATCGGTAAGTGCGGGCACTAACTGATCTCCCTAGATCCACCTAGATCTAGAACAAAACACACCAGAACATGACGCTTTCCTTAAGTTTTAGATATTGAATTTACTAACTAAAGAGGGATGAGTGACATACCGTTTAAATGTCGCTTCCTCTCATCATCGCCATCCTAACTCCATTCCAATGCTCATACCATGATGATCCTACAAAATAATGCAACCAACCAAAGTGATAGTAATAGCATAAACTCAATATAAACTTATGTATGTGATCAAGGAATCATACAATAAAACACAACAAGCTTTATAGGAAAGAATCATATTACTGTATCATATTAAATGTGAAAGAGAGATTACAACCGTGGCCTTGATGTCATAAGGTCCCTTCCAACTGTCCTTTGTTCCCCATACACTTTCACTCCAAGAATTATGAGAGCATAGATCTGATAGCTACTCATAATCTATCTTGACAAATCAAATCTCAAAGCCACTCCAACCAAGCTAATAATTCCAAGCCAACCAAAGCTAACTTTCTCCATGAGAACTCCTCTCCATTTATAAGTTGAAGAGGATAAGGTGAAGAGGTTAGGATGATCCCACTAAATCATGAAAGCGAGTAATATCCAAACCATTCAGATGCCACCTCACCATAGAAGTTTCTCCTTCTAGAAGATTCGAGAAAACACTTGTTTTTCCCACGTGTAGGCATTCTTGCACCCTACCTATAGAGAAACCTGCGAACATCTTGCACCCTAACTATGGTGCAACCTGCGAGAATCAGGCATTCTCACACCCTGCCTATATAGGAACCTACGAACTTCCTTTTTTACAGGGTTTTTACAAGGGAAATGCAGCTTCTTTTCTCAGGAAAAGTTCTTCTCCCTTCTCTCTTCAGGAAATCAGGCCACTGACCCCTCTAAAGGAAAAAGATAGGTTTACATCATTAACGGTCATATGGATGATGAAAATAATGTGTAACAGAGAGCCCCCCAAAGTATGAAGTTAGAACAAAGTGATAGCTGAAATACTTTGTCGAGTGTGTGTAGGGAACAAGAAACAGTCGGTCGGAAACATGCAAACAAACAAGGAAATACA
>ML787286.1:477130-496875 GCA_009831015.1 Picea engelmannii | reverse complement strand
TGAGAGCATAGATCTGATAGCTACTCATAATCTATCTTGACAAATCAAATCTCAAAGCCACTCCAACCAAGTTAATAATTCCAAGCCAACCAAATCTAACATTCTCCATGAGAACTCCTCTCCTTTTATAAGTTGAAGAGGATAACGTGAGGAGGTTAGGATGATCCCACTAAATCATGAAAGTGAGTAAGATCCAAACCATTCGAATTCCACCTCACCATAGAAGTTTCTCCTTCTAGAAGATTTGAGAAAACGTTTTTTTTTCCCACGTGTAGGCATTCTCGCACCCTACCTATAGAGAAACCTGCGAACATCTCACACCCTAGCTATGGTGCAACCTACGAGAATCAGGAATTCTCGCACCCTGCCTATATATCAACCTACGAACTTCCTTTTTTACAGGGTTTTTACAAGGGAAAATTCAACTTCTTTTCTCAGGAAAAGTTCTTCTCCCTTCTCTCTTCAATAACTTAGGTCACTGACCCCTCTGAAGGCAACATATAGGTTTACATCATTAACGGTCATAGGGATGACGAAAATAATGTGTAACAGTGAGAGATATGATATTCATTGTGAACATTGTGGAAAGAATAGATAACATGAATCAAATAAATGTAGAATACCATGGGAGAAGATAAAATATAAATAGAATAAAAAATAATACAAAGGTAAATCATCAAATCAGGCTAAAGGTAAAAAACATGAATCTGGTCATTATATTGTTTCCCAATGCAATATAGGAGTAACTGCATATTTATTTAACACTTCATTTTCTTCTTTGAGATATGCATGGCTACTTGAAATAGGTGCAACGTGCCACATGAACAAATACGTATTTGAATATTTCAATGACAATGTAGATGACATTTTATTTTTCAGAGAAATCAAGTCTCAAACATTCAAGAATTGGCATCATCAGGCTTAAATTTTTTGGACTCCCATATTTTCTTTAGCATGATGTTCTTTATCTTCTTGAGTTGCAAAGAAATTTCTATCTCTTCTACCCATTCAACAACAAGGCCAATGTATTCATATCTTTGGTGAAAAGTTGAAATAATGAAGTCTTTCAATAACATGGTCATTATGATCGTGGTAGAATATGGAAGATTATTGAAGTTGAAGGGAACATATCCTCACGCACATAATTCTACATACCTCTCTCATCATGATGAAGGTACAATGTCATATACTCTCTTATGTCACTTTATATTTGGTCACATTAATTGATGCAAGAGCATCGTCAATAGAGCATGCGTGGAGAGACAATGTGGCACCCTAGCACGCGTTTTGAATAATTTTGGAATCTAAAACACTGGCATTTCCTGCAAATATTTTTTGAAAGGATTGAAAACTGAAGAATATCAAAACACTGGAAGTTGAACGATCGCGAAAGATCTGGGAGTTTGACTCTTAGACTTTAATGTAATGATGCTTAAGGAGTATTTAGCTTTTACTTTGAGAAGATAGGTAGTCGGAGGGAACCCTAGGAACCCTCTGGTATAAGTAGAGGTGTTGTATGCCCAAATGAGGTTGTTGGAGATTAGGCTATTGGATACGATGGTAGATGCAAATTAGTAGGATATTGTTGCGATTTAATTGTTGTTGAATTTTAGTTATTGTCGTTTTATCATAGTTGTAGTCATTTTACATTTGAATAAAGATAATAGAGGGATATTGATCCAAATGCATGGTGTTATTGTTTCTTAAATCTTTTCTATTATTTTGTGTTTCATAAATGTATGAGTTATAATGTTCAATGTATGAATCTGTGAAGCATTAGACAAGTTTCACTTATTTCTCTCCCACGCGCTTACACAAGGAGTGTGTATTTTCCGCAAGGAGTGCGTTGACAGATTATGATTCGACTCAGAGCTCAAAAGAGATAACGTGGAATTTGTATGCAAAGTGTGCATAGCATTCACAAGGAGTGTGTCGACAAATTTTTTGAACGAGAAGCTCAGGAGGAGTAGCTCGAGAGGTTTCTTGCAGAAGTGTGAGTGAATGTATGTTGCAAGGTGTGCACAGATCCAAAATCCAACCAAGTTTTGAAGAAAAACCTTTAAAGAGTTAAAGGTTTGGAGGAAGACAAGATCTGAAAGGTTAACGTGATAAATATTCAAAGGGGAGGAGCCTTTAAGGTTTTTTTTTTTCTTTTTAAAGCTATGATCAAGATCCACACAGGAGAAGCGAAATCATTCCAGATCGTCTGATCTGGGAGAAGTTGTGTGGTGGTTAGCGATAAGTTCTTTTGAAAATTCGTAAACCATACGGTTTGGGGTGTAGAAGGGTGAAAAACGTCGAAGTCTGAAGCTACAAAGAGATCCCAATCGTTGATATGGAAGGACATACATCACCACTTCATCATATTAAAAGAAGAGATGAGGGGAAAGAGAGGTTGCCCGAAGTGGATTAAGGGTCGAATCTCAGTCGTCAATCAAGAGGGAACATGGTGCTTGATCTAAGATTCCAGGTACAGAATACTTCATAGAAGAGGAGTCTCAAGACGTACATAAATCATGAATATCGGAGTCCAAACGGATCATAGTTGTTGGCTATAGCAAAGACCAGAATCTTAGATCTTCCTAGACGCGTTCGTTATTCGAGGTTCGGATGAAAAGGGTGCAGATGTAGCTAAGAACGCAAAAACCCGAAGTTCCGAAGAATTCAGGGGATTGAGCCCGAGGTCATATCTGAGTTTGCATGTGGAGGAGGGATAACATTAAGGAGCTAACACCTGAAATTCCAAGATGTTAAAGTTCTAAGGAAAGGGGCGCACGAGTTCCATATAACCTGCGCCTACGGTGATAAAATGGCTTGTGTTTAATTTAGTTTGGGGCCAACAAATCCTAGAGGAGCTAATCCAACTCAGATAGTTGAAGATCCTTGACCGATAGGTTACGCAGCCCTAAGGAAAGAAGGGGGAGGTTTGCATTAAGTGGTATCATCAATTGATTTATGTAGGCAAAGAAGACAAAGAAGTAGGATGATATCATCAAGTGGTATCAGATACATAAACACAATGTTGCCTAGAATACGTGCAGAGCCGCCTATAGAAAATCGAGTTGTATAAAGAGAAATGAGAGAACTTCATAGAAGTTTAGATGCGATGGAGACAATGCAAAGAAGATCACCTGATGCTAGAGACATTAGTGATGTAGAAAGAAAAGAAACAAAGGTTGAAGATGTTGTAGGGGAATATGCTACCAAGGAACGCTTGCTAAAAGCGGTTGTCAAATTGGGATATAGAGCAAAGATAAACATATCGATGTATGGAGGCAAATTAGACGTTGAATAATTTCTTGATTGGATACAAGAAATGGATAAATATTTTGACTATGAAGATGTCGATGAGGAGAAGAAGGTGAGACATGCTGTCACCAAATTAAATGGACATGCAATGCTATGGTGGGATGAATTTTAGGCTGACAGAGGAAGAAAAGGTAAGCAAAAGATTAAGAGTTGGGACATAATGGTAGCCAAGTTGAAGGCTAAGTTCATACCCAAGGATAATCAGATAAATATTTTTAGGAGGTTGCAGAACCTGATACAGAAGAGAATGATAGTGAAAGAGTACACATAGGAGTTTTACAGAGTGAACATTAGAAATTGACAAAGAGAGAAAGATGATGAAACATTTTCCAGGTATATAAATGGCATGAGGTATGAGATCTAGGAATAAATCAACATGATGATAGTGAGGACAGTGGAGGATACTTATCAGATTGCACTAAAGGAAGAAGATAAGTTGGCCAGTAAATAGAGCTAGTGAGGCAGAGGCAAAAGCCCAAATAAAGGCAAGAGAATTTTCCAAAAAAACACACAAAATCCCAAGGGTGAGACTGAAAAACCACATAGCCACTCGAAAAGAGGAGGAAGTTCCTGAGGGAGTCAGAGTGGTGGAATAAATTATTTTCCTAGAGGAAGAGGAAGAGGTAGAGGAGGAGAGGTACGGTTTTATTCCTTTGGAAAGACAGGACATATGTCTTGGGAATGTCCCAAGAAAAAGAAAGAAGGAGGTAAATCTCACATTTCGTAAGAACAAAAGATGAATGTTGAAGTAGAAGGTGCAGAAGATGGAAGATCCCTGATGTTGAAGAAGGTTCTCTTAAAACCATATCTAGAGGTTGAAAAGCCAATTTAGAGGAACAATTTATTTAGGACTACTTACAAGACTAAAGATATGGTATGCAAAGTGATAATTGACAATGGGAGCACTAATAACTTAGTATCCATAGAGACTGTGGAGAAATTGGAGCTAGAGACAACTGTGCATACGAAGCCATATAAAGTCTCATGGTTGCAGAAAGGTCATTGGGTAATGGTCACTAAACAATGCCTCGTTGAATTTAAAATAGGAGGATATAGAGATGAAATGTTGTGTGATGTGATTCCCATAGATGTATGTCAATTTTGTTGGGGAGACCATCGTAGTTTGACAGGAATGTCATTCATGATGGGAGAAAAAATACTTATACTTTGGAGAAGAATGGTATGGCACACATGTTGCTTCCAATATAGGACAAGAAAGTAAAGGAAGAATCCAACACAAGTATACTTTTCACGAGTGGGAAGGAACTCTTGAGTGATGTTAAGAAGGAACATGAAATGCAATTTGTTGTGGTGAGGAAACCCAAATTTTTCCTTACAATTACTTCTATGGATGATTTTATTGAGGAAGTTCAGGAGCTATTGGGGAATTTTTCTGACATAGTAGTGGATGAGTTACCTAATTCATTACCACCCATTAGGAGTATCAGTCATCACATTGATCTAATACTAGGAGCAAGTTTTCCGAACAAATAAGCATACAGGTTGACACCTAGGGAGAATGAGGAGGTAAAAAGACAAGTCTAAGATTTATTAGAAAAGAGATTGGTCAGAGAAATCTTGAGTCCATGTGCAGTACCAACTTTTTCGAGTCCGAAGAAGGATGGAGGATAGAGAATGTGTACATACTCAAGAGCCATAAACAAGATCACCATCAGGTACATATTTCCTTTGCCAAGGATGGATGACTTAATGGATTGCTTAAGTGGAAAATTTTTCTTTTCAAATATAGATTTGAAAAGTGGATATCACCAGATAAGTATGAGAGAAGGTGATGAATGGAAAACAACCTTCAAGACAAATGAAGGTTTGTATGAGTGGCTTGTTATGCCATTTGGCTTGAAAAATTCCCCGAGTACTTTTATGAGATTGATGAATGAGGTGTTGAAATATTTCATTGGTAAGTTTGTGATTGTATATCTGGATGATATATTGGTCTTCAGTAAAAGTGAAGAAGATCATATAAGGCACTTAACATTAGTGATGAGGAGGTTGCAATGGGAGAAGTTGTCGATAAATGTAAAGAAATCCTCTTTTATGAAGACAAAACTCATTTACTTGGGTTTTGTGATCTCTTCAAATGAATTGAATATGGATCCCGCGAAGGTGAGAGCAATCAGAGAATGGTCGTCACCAAGGAGTATATTTGAGGTGAGAATCTCCCATGGATTAGAGAGTTTCTATCGGAAGTTCATTAGAAATTTCAGTGGGATAGGTGCACAGACGATGGATACGGTGAAGAAAAGACATAAGTCTTTCAAATGGACAGAAGAGGTTGAGAAAATATTTAATATATTGAAGGAGAAGATAACATCACAATCGATTCTAGTCTTACCATATTTTAGGAAGACATTTCAAGTGAGATGTGATGCTAGTGGAGTTTCAATCGAAGCAGGTTTGAGCCAATATAATAGACCTGTTGCATATTTCAATGAGAAGATGAATGACACTAAGAAAAATTACTCCACAGATTATAAGGAATTTTATGCAAAAATTCAAGCCTTGAAGAAATGGAGGCACTACCTTGTTCCAAAAGAATTTGTTTTGTATAATGATAATCAAGCTTTACAATTCATAACCAGATAAGAGAATTTAAATCAGAGATGTGTTAAGTGGATAGAGTTTATGAAAAAATTCACTTTTGTCATTAAACATATTTCTGGTAATGCTAACAAGGTTTATGATGCATTGAGTAGGAGATGTTTGATTCTACAGGAATTCCAAGTGAATACCTTAGGGCTTGAACACCTTAAGGAGATGTATTGTGATGATCCAGGTTTTAAAGAAGCATATGAAGCATGTGAGAATCTTGTGCTCAAAGACATAAGTCACTGGACAAAGTATATCATTCAATATGGATTGTTGTTTAATGGGTACGATTTGTGCATACCAAAGTGTTCAATGAGAGAAAATATGTTGAAGGAAAAACATAATGGAGGTCTAGTAGGACATTTTGGCCATGACAAGACATTTGTACAATTGAACAGTTCATATTATTGGCCAAGTATGAGAGTAGAGGTGAAGAAGTTTGTAAACAAAAGTAAGATTTTCTAGTATGCAAAAGGAAAGAAACAAAACACTGGATTGTATCAGCCATTGCCTATTCCAAATAGGCATTGGGATGCAATAAGCATGGATTTTATGTTGGGATTGTTGAGAACCAAAATGGGAAGTGATTCCATATTTTTTGTAGTTGATAGATTCTCAAAGATGGCACACTTTATCCCATGCCAGAAGACTAGTGATGCAACACACATTCCAAATTTTGTTTTTCAAGGAAGTTGTGAGACTTCATGGGTTTCCCAAGAGTATCGTCTCAGATAGGGACACTAAATTTGTTGGTCATTTCTAGATAACATTATGGAAGCAGATGGGGACAAAATTGTCTTTTAGTTCAACATATCACCCTCAAACAGATGGACACAATGAGGTGATAAATCATAGTTTAGAATATTTGTTGAGAAGTTTGGTCACTGAACATCATAGCCAGTGGGATAAAATTTTGTCACAATCACAGTTTGCATACAATGACTTAGTAAACAGAAGTACGTGAAAGATTCCATTCCAGATAGTGTACAGAATGAATCCAAGAGGAGTATCAAAATTGAGAGATTTGAAGTAGAGTGAATTCATAAGCACTGGAGAAGAAGACTTCATTTCAAAAATGCAAAAACATCATAATCATATCAAGGAGAAGTTGCAGAATAGTAGTAGAGAGTATAAATGCAGAGTTGATCAACATAGGAGAGAACTTCAATTTGAAGTAGGAGATCAATTTTTAACACATTTCAGGAAGGAAAGGTTCTGAAGAGGAACATATAACAAACTGAAGCTGAAGAAAATAGGACCATGCAATATCCTAAGGAAATTTGGTGCCAGTGCTTATGATATAGAGTTTTTGGAGGATGTGGGTATATCACCCATATTTAATGTTTCAGACCTATATCCTTATAGGGAAGATGAAACAGAAATATTAGAGGACCAACCATAGATTCGGTGGGAGAAGCAAATGCTTGTAGCAGAAAAGCCACAGATGGAAAAGATCATTGATTGGAGGATCAGTAAGAAGACCAGGAGAAAGATTTATTTGGAGTATTTGGTAAAGTGGAAAGTAAACCCAATAGAATATGCTTGTTGGGTAAATGAAGCTAATATCCAGAAGCATGGGAAGTCAGTGTAGGAGCTCATGGATAGGAGTCCATGAATTTTTGTCTAGGGTAGTATGATGCAATAGCATCGTCAATAAATCACACGGGGAGAGAAAAATCAGTGCCCTAGAGCGCCTTTTGAATCATTTTGTAATCTTAAACACTGACGTTTCTTGCAAATATTTTTTGAACAGATTGAAAACTAAAGAAGATCAAAATGATGGAAGGTGAATGATCATCAGAGATCTAGGAGTTTCACTCTTATACTTTAATGTAACAGTGCTTAAGGAGTAGTTATTTTTTACTTCGAGAAGATAGGTATTCAGAGGGAACCCTAGGAACCCTCTGGTATAACTAGAGATGTTTTATGCCCAAATGAGGCTGTGGGAGATTAGGCTACTGGATACGATGGTAGTTGCAAATTAGTAGGAGATTGTTGTGATTTAGTTGTTGCTGAATTTTAGTTATTGTTGTTTTATCATAGATGTTGTCATTTTACATTTGAATGAATATAATAGAGGGATATTGATCCAAATGAGTGGTGTTACTGTTGCTTAAATATTTTTTGTTATTTTGTGTTTCATGAATGTATGAGTTATACTATTGAATGTATGAATCTGTGAAACATTAGATAAGTTTCACTTGTTTCTCCCACGCGCTTATGAAAGGAGTGCATATTGTCCAAAAGGAGTGCGTTGACAGATTATAATTCAACTCAGAGCTCAAGAGAGATAACATGGAATTTGTATGCATAGTGTGCATATCGTCGACAAGGAGTGCATCAAAAAAGTTTTTGAACTAGAATCTTAAGAGGAGTAGCTCGAGAGGTTTCTCGCATAAGTGTGAGAGAAGGTCTATTTAAAGGTGCACACAGATCCAAAATCCAACCAATTGTTGAAGAAAAACCTTTAAAGAGTTAAAGGTTCAGAGGAAGACAATCTCCAAAAGGTTAACAAGAGAAATATTCAAAGGGGAGGAGCCTTTAAAGTGTTTTTATTTTTATTTTTAAAGCGACAATCAAGATCCACCCAAGAGAAGCATAATCATTCAAGACAATCTGATTTGGGAGAAGTTGCATGGTGGTTATTCATAAGTTCTTTTAGAAATTCGTAAACTGGAAGGTTTGGGGTGTATAAGGGTGAAAAATGTTGAAGTCTAAAGCTGCGAAGAGATCCTAGTTGTCAATATAGAAGGGCACGCATCACCAGTTCATGAGATTCGAAGAAGAGCTAAGGGGAATGAGAGGTCACCCGAGGCAGAGTAAGGGGCGAATATCAATTGTCATTCAAGAGAGGCATGTGGCGCTTGATCTAAGATTTCAGGTATGGAATAATTCAAATAAGAGGAGTGTCCAGATGTGTAAAACTCCCGAAGACCCAAGTCTGAACGAGTCATAGCCGTTGGTTGTGGGAGAGACGAGAACCGTATATTTTCCCATATGAGTTCATGTTTCGAGGTTCAGACGAAAAGGCTACAGTTGTTGCTAAGAACGTTGAAACCCAAAGTTACAAAGCACTCAGGGGATTGAGCCTAGGGTCACAACTGAGGTTGCATGTGGAGGAGGGATAGCATAAAGGAGCTAACACCCAAAATTACAAGATTTTAAGGCAATAAGGAAAGGGGCCCGTGGTTTCCATATAACCTGCACCTAAGGTGATAAAAGGGAATGTCTTTAATTCAGTTTTGGGCCACCAAATCCTATAGGAGCTAATACAGCTTAGAAAGTTGAAGATCCCTGACCGTGAGGTCGTGCAGCCCGAGGAGGGAAGGGGGGTTTTGCATCATTAATTATGACAAACTTCATTGGTTGAAAATAATGGTGTTTTTGGTTTACCTACTATTCCTAGGAATTTGAAGCAACATGATGTTTGTATCCTTGGAAAAAATAACAAACAACTATTTCATGATTCTACTTCGAGAGCATGTAACACCTGGACTAATAAATTTTGATATGCAAAGACCCATGCATGTTCCATCCACTAATGGAAATATATATATTATGAATTTTATTTATGATTACACTAGGATTTTTTGGTGTACTTGTTGAAAGATAAATCACAAGATTTTGAAACTTTTAAAAATTTCCATGTATGGATCCAAAATGAAGCTCCGTCTTTTATTGGATCTCTTCAAACTACTAATGGAATAGAATATATATCTGATGAATTTTAAATCTACATTTTCCAACATGGGATCAAACATGAAATCGTAGTTCCATACAATCCTCAACATATTGATGTAGCTAAAAGAATGAACAGGACTCTCCTAAATATGGTTCAAAAATGTAAAAATGAATTTTTGATATGATGAAATTCTATGTGAAAAATAGGTGTATGTATCATGCTCTTGAAAATAAGACTCCTTATGAAATGTGGTATGGTTTCATTCCTTCAGTGAGGCATCTCAGGGTCTTTGGTTCCATCTATTATTCCTTAATTCCTAAGGAGAAAATAAAAAATATTGATGAAAGGAGTCAGAAGTGCATATTCTTGGGGTACTCAAATACCACTATCATATTTATGACGAGGTAAAAAATAAATTTATTCCTTCCAAAGATGTAATTTTCCTTGAGTCCTCTAAGAATGAAAAAAATGTTGAGAGGTGGTTTGATCATCTGGATAAATTCACTCATGTAAGTACATATCACAAATTTGATTATTAGATTCCACATATTGAAGGGGGGATCCATATCTTCGATCAATCTATGGAATATCCTTTTGAAGCACCATCTCACCCTCATAAAGAAGTTCCAGACACTTTAACAAAACCTGAATTTCATTTGGATGATGTGATTGAGATGATTGAAAGAATTAATATTGATGAGAATTTAACACCATCTCAATCAACTACGCAACCTAGACCATTTGATAAAGGTCCACCAAAGTGGCTCATAAAGACATTGAAAGTGTTCATCCTAATGAGGTCGGAAAGACATGAACCATAAATTCAACCAGAAAAAATGGAGGTGGTATGGATAATTCAAATTCAAGTGATGTAGATGATATGTATGTTTCATATGATTGTTATTTGAATTTATCTAATTATTTTAAACCAAATTCCTTTGAATAAGCCACTTCTCATGATGAGTGGAAATAATCCACACAGAAGGAGTATGATTCTCTCATCAAGAACGAGACATGGAATTTGGTGAACCCTCCATTCAGAACCAAACCAATTGGCTACAAGTGGGTCTTCAAGAAAAAGTGAAATTCATATTTCTCACTTGACAAAAACAAAGCAAGGCTCTTGAAAAAATAATTTACATGGAAATAAGTCATTGATTATGTGGAAAATTTTCCCTCCACAACCAAATGGGAAACCATTCACACTCTATTTACCTTGGAAGCACATAATGGATGGAAAGTTCATCAAATGGATGTGAAGTATACTTTATTGAATGGAGAATTGAAAGAGAATGTCTTCATGTATCATTCAAAAGTTTTTTTTGTGAAGGGATAAGAACAAAAAGTATGCTAAATCGTCAAATTGTTATATGGCATGATACAAACACCATGACCCTGATATGAAAATCTAATTGAGTGTCTTTTGAAATTAAATTTCAAGCACTTTACTATTGACGATGCAACTTTGTTTGTCAAGAAAGTTGGAAAAATTGTGGTATATATTGTAGTGTATATAGATGATCTATTGATAATAGGGAACAATGAAAGCTATGTTGTATCCATAAATAAAGAGTTGAAGAAAGGGTTTGAGATGACATATTTGGGGCATCTTCAGTACTACTTGGGCATTGAAGTGACTCAAAATCCAATGTACATATCTGTCTCCCAAAAATAAGTACAATGCATAATTTTTGAACAAGTTTGGCACGGATGAGTCCAACCATATCTCTACTCTAGTGGAACATAATTTGAAGCTCACATAAAAAGAAGGAAATGAATTTCAGGATGGAACCAAGTACATATAGCTTGTGGGAAGTCTTATCTACCTTACCACCACCAGACCAAATATTTCAATTTTTGTTGGGATTATTTCAAGGTTCATGCAAAAACCGTGTTAAGGACATTGGTCTATTGTAAAAAGAGTTCTACAATACTTGAAGGAACTCAGATTTTGGGCTCAAGTTTTCTAAGGTGGATGGTGTCAACCTGATTAGATATTCTAATTTAGAATTTGTTGGGGATAAAGAAAATGGAGTGTAAAATTCAAGCTATCTCATGAGTATTGGATCAACAACTATCTATGGAAGATAACACAAACAATTAGTTCTGGTAGATTCCACAATAGAGGTAGAATATGTGGCAATTACAGAAGCAATAAAGGAGATTGTGTGGCTCAAGAAAATACTTGAATATTTGTACAAGAAATAGGTAAATTCTACTCTTATTGTTGATTTTTTTTTTTGCAATCAAGTTGGAAAAGAATCCCACATTCCATTATCAAACTAAGAAAATCAACAAAAAATATCACCTAATTTGATATCATGTATAGTTCTATACTATTCACTAGAGACATTGTTCCACAAATGCGCAAATTGTGGACATCTTTACCAAAGCGTTTGGAAGAGAAAATTTTCAAAAGTTTAGAATGATGCTTGGAATCATAAACATCCTTTCAGATTAAGGGGGGAATTTTGGATACCTAATCCTTTTTATTATGGTATTTTGTAAATATTATTGTAAATAGTATTTAGGAGAAATATGAAGATTCGTAGGTGAAGATGAAGAGTCATTCGAACCTCTTGGAAAATGAAACATAAGGTCACTTTGTATTGTATTTATGCATGTTGTGAGATAATGGAAAATCATACAAGTGTGGAGTTACTCATTATATTGCAATGAAGGATAAGAAATTTTTTAAATTCCACTTGTCAACTCCATAGTAAGAATTCAAGGAAGTAGAAAGAACTTATGGATGAAATAAGAATTTTTTTACTTTAAATTACTTTATTTCTCTATATATATCAATATAAAGCTGATATAATATTTTTTGTTATTAATATTTTTTGAAATGTCACTTGTCAACTTCATATTGAGCATGGAGCTTCATTTTGATCATGGAAGTAATTATGAAGTCTCCCTGATATGTAAAAATTTCCTTTGCGTGCAATCATACAACTTTGATTTATCTTCTATTGTATTCGATGGAGAAAAAATGGGAACTGGGATGCTAACTAATTGGATTTAAAGTGGATTTGGTGATGATTATGACACGTAATACTCTATATATTTCCTATCATGATTGTACAACTACTTTTTAGGAATGAATCATTTACTCAATTGAAGCACGTCGCCATAGGTTTACTATATAAAGAGGTAAATAAAACACATGATGGAGATCACATTTCACTCGCTTATTGTTTTCCAACCTGCTTCATGTAATTATGTTGGAGATTTTCCAATATTTATTGTTTTTAAAGAAATGATTATAGAGCTAAACAATATTATTACAATTTCACATGCAAGCCACCTCAGTAGCACTAAGTATCCTACTAGAACCTACGGTCATTTCCGTAAATATTTTGACATTAGTGATACTGGTTTCTGGAGAAAATTATGCACCATGCAGTAAGCCAATGATTAGTGTGTACCAATAATCTTACATCCATTGGATACCACACTATCCAATGGATAGGATGGAAAAGACACATTACCAATAATTGACTTACTACATGGTGCATATCACTTTCCTTGGTTTCATGCCTTCATTGGACTAAATAATATAGATGTAATACAACATTCAATCCCGAGATATTAAATTAAGTGGCCTAAAATCATTCAATATGAGAGTAAGAAGAAAGGGAAAATTGATTGAAAAGTTTGAGAACCTATGAAAATGGAATATCTATATAGAAAGGTTCTCTACAACTATTCCCTTCCATAGTGTAGTAATATTGGTTCCTTAGGGGAACTAGAGTACAACAAGCCTCATGTTATCACAATGCCTTATCCAGTGCATGACCATACCAATCCAATGCTTCCATTCGCCAAGAAAACCACTTATAAACAAATCATGATAATGTTTGTGATCACCAACGCCAACTGTGAGCGCATGTTACTGGCTCAAGATGTAGTTCCTGAGGATTGAAACTCCTCTATGGATTTTTAGTTTGAAATAATCTCATATGGACTTCCTATGGATTTCAACTGATTAAAGGACATGGGCATGGTCCATGACATGTTATGCAGGATGGGAGGACTCACATTATCAAATATCATAAAGAGTATAAATGCTCAAGGAAAAATTATATATTTCATCGTTTACAATTCCTTCCTTGGATTAGAGATGCAATGATTCTTTCAGGATTCATTCTCCACACTCTTCTCTTAACGATGTAGTTCCTAGGGTAGAGGTCTAAATCTAAAATCCAACACATTGCTTTCCAATGTCCACTCCAATTGTAGTGATGGAAAAACTTCTTGGCACTATTGTATGGACTACTTGACATCCTCTTTATCCCCTTTCCTTTGAATTAATTGTTTCAAGTATGTCTTCCTTCCATTCCCCTTCTTAAAAAAATCCATGTTATGGCATGTGGCTTGCTTCTCCTAGAAAGATGTAACTTGATGGCCTTTCTTCCCATAGAATAAATGTGCCCCTAAGTACCAACAATTGGAAAATATGTGTCCTTTCCTGTTGCAGTAGTGACAAATCATAGATGTCCTACTTGATGCATACCTACTGGTATTCTTATTCTTATTTCATCTAATCTCCTTGCCACTTTTTCTAAGTGCTAATGCAAGTTGAGTATTTTCACTTTCCTCATTTCTTCCATTTTGAAATATACCACAAGTAGGATGAAGTGATAATGTGATTCCATATTCATTTGTCATTTCCCTTTTCTCTGATGAGTAGGCCAATTTTTCCATGTCTTTTCCTTCACAAATGCAGTCTTGGTGTCATTGTTTATTTCCTCTCTTCCATCAAAACATAGGCCTTCATGCTTGAACCTTTGTTCATTTACAATGGGGATTATGATGCCTTCTCTTTTATTTCCTAGTCCTTTTCCTTTATATCCCATTTTCCTTAACAATTTTGAACCAATGCCTTTGGTATAATTTTCATGATCACCAATATTCTCTTGATAAAATTATGAATATGATATTTCCATGCTTTTTTTGGTCATGGTGTTGGCTTCTATAGTATCATTGAAAGGAGCCTTCTTTATCTCTTGGAAAACTACCCATAATTTGGCTAGTGATTCCTCCTTATATTCTAAATCATGCTACAACTAATACATCATTTGAATGAACCTCTCCCTCTGCTATTTATTCAATTGAACAACCTTATATCCCAAGTGTAGAAGATGCAATTTTTTCTTGTCCCAATCATCTGTAACAACTATGAGGGTCTTGACATTCAACAAAACCATCCTTTAGAAAAAACGAAATTTTTGTAGAGGTATCAAGGTTCTTCTCCATCTCTTCCATCCCTCGATCAAACACATGGACCTTCTCCTTCAAGTGCTAATTCTCTTTCTTGATGTCTCACATTAATATCTTGAGGGTCTTCCAACCTTTCTCTTTTTTCTTTACTGATATGTTGAGTTTACTTTCTCTCCAAAGTTATATCATTCATGTTATCGGAAAGGATTCAAGTGCTATGATACCTTAGGATCCATAAATGAGGGAGTTATATCCTAGTTGATTTACCAACATAGATACTTTACACAATTAAAATCTTAGTCTTTGTTCTTAATATTATGCAAAGATATCTATCTTCCAAATAGTTTTCAAAGATTTTGAACTCGGTATAAAATTGAAAACCAAAACTACCAATTAGACTTTGCAATTACTCTATCAGTAAGAAATGTATATTCATATATAGATTTAGGAATTGACTACTTGGATTCTCTCTTATTTATTTCCAAGTAGTAACATGGCCATTGGCTATGCTTCCTTACTTCATAGATTGGATCTTTAATGATTTCCTTACTCTTTATTTAGGTGCCAACTTACTAACACACTCCAAATCTATATGTGTTAAATTCCTCTATTCACTTCGATCTGCAATTTTCCAATCAAAATCCAAACCATTGCTTCATTCAAGTCCTACAATCTCCTTCAATTTCGATAACTGGTTGCAACACTGAGATGAAAATGATATCCTTGGACTCAATAGGTAGCTTGTACTCAAATTGTTCTACTATATAATGTTTAAATCAAAAAACAAAAAAATCTTACCACAATGAATATTCACTTTCCATGAGGAGATCTCATGTCCAAGTTCCATATGCATAAACTCATGCCTAAACATAACTAGCTACATACATATATATTTTTGTATGGCTCATTTCCAAGGTCCATATATATAGTTGGCTTCAAATCATACTTTTGATACAAGGTAAATCTCATATCATTCTTAACATTATATATATATATATATATATATATATATATATATATATATATATATATATATATATATATATATATATATATATATATATATATATATATATATATATAATGTTAAGAATGAAGCTTTCATTAATAAATAACATATAGTTAATAATTCCTTCATAAGGGATATGCATGTCTCAGACAAATTCTTGCTTCCAATTTTCTTGTTCTTTTAATTGAATTCCAATCCAACTTAAACATGATGAATCAAACACATATGATATCTAAATTAATTAAAACACACACATGAGATGGCTTCAAAATGCATGGGTGATGAGATAATTTCATTACATGCTAGAATATATGAACCATGATTATTCCATACAATATTAACCATAAGAGGAAAAAACAATAGAATTAGAGAGGAATTGTTCAGTTTATTAATTCACCTATCACTAGACTTCTCCACCCTTCAACACACAACCCAAGCATTGAGGCAACAACCAATCATGTGATCTCATGGAGAAGAGGCTAGCTTTCATGAGTTGCATATGGCATGTACGATCTATGTATATCAAGAAACTCACCCAAGAGAAAAATACAACATGTAGGGCATGTGTATGGATCCCTTAAAGCCACTAACACCTTGATGGTTATGAAATTCACTTCTTGGATGGTGTATAGATTTTAAGCTCAAGATTAGGTAGGTGGTTTGGATGCTAATGCTAGGGAAACTTGAAGGAAATTAAAACAAAGAAGTAAATGATTGCTAAGTTTTTTATTTCGAAAATCTTGGGTTGCAATACAACTCATGGCTCTATGGCCATTCAACAATTTACACAACAACTCTCCTTTACATCCATACCTCTTAGCCAACAAAAAAACATTTGAGATTCAAGTTATAAGAAGATAGAATAGATATGAGGGGTAATGGAGAGTGAAGATACTAACTTTTCACTTCCCATTCCTGGGTTTTCTCTCCTATTTTCATTTTCTTCCTCATTTAATTCTTTTATTTTCCGTTTTTTTATTTTCTTCCTCATTTTATATCGTTTTTTTTTTTTTGNTTAATGTAACCTTCATTAATTGTTGAACTGCACTCATAGGTACCAATTCGTGCAACCAGTCTCTTGTTTTTAGATCGATTTCAAATCATATGAGGACTTTAAGTATTATCTCCACAATTCCATTTTTTTAAATTTAGGTCCCTTAATTAATGAACATAAACCCTTGTAAGAGGACAAGTATGTGATGGTTTTCAAGTCCTAATCCTATTTTATATCCCTTGGATGTCATACAAACTTATACAATATGTTCTCTTTTATCATTCTCATAACAACAACAACACACACAAAACATACAAATAATTTAGAGCACTCTATGTGGACCTCCGCTATGTTGAGGAATCAATATTTAGTTACACATGATATCTGCAACTCTCTTACTAAACCACTAGCCAATGAATACTACAATGATTTAGGAAGATTATTGTGCTCAATAGTTGTTGGTAGTAGGAGGGTTATGAAACTTGCATCCATGTCATAATTGGTGTTATAGAAAGATTTGCCTCACCCCATGCAACTTGCTCAGAAGGAATTTTCCATTTCCCTATGCAGACCTTAAGTCCCCTTTTTCACTTCCTAGTGATAAAAATCATATTTTCACACATATACATGCCCTATTAGTTATACAATATGTGTATACATAGGTTGCACCATTATAACCCGCGTACATAGAGTTTGGTGATAAAAAATTAAAAATTATGTCAGGTTTCCATGTCATGTGATGAGATCCATGACCCTTGACCTTCCATATACTGGAAACATTCCAAGTCGGCCATTCAGTTCCATTTGAAGGCTATAAATGGGCCATATCCAAATCGTGGAAAGGTTGAAGAATTCAAATTTGAGAGCAAAGTTATTATGGAGAAATCATTTAATTCATATTGAGTCTACATCCCTTTGTCATTTTAAGTCTGAACACAATGTTCAACCCCCAAGATCTTCCCTCTTTGATGGAGAACGTCATTATCTCTCTTATGTGAGATTTATTTTGGTGGAGGATTGAAGTGGTGGAGGCCCAGCTAGAAGGGACTTAGTCTCTTGGTTCCGAGACGTGCTGACATGAAAGTTTGTCATTCATACACTTTTGTTGATCATATTTTAATAGAAATACTCTTTTTCTCGTCCAATTAATTTATTGCAAATATTTGAATTGTTATTCCATGGGCATATTTGTTATGAATATTGATGTATTATGTTATTATATGTGCTATATTTATATATGATCACCATATTCTTGTGTATGTTTTTTGTTGAAGACAAGTTTCAGGTATACAACTTTGAGTCAAGTGCTGAATAGTGGTATTCATCAAACATTCGGACGAGGTAGGCTTTGTTGGGACAGGGTTGGAGCCAGGTTTCAAAGCTTCAACAACACACCAACAAAACCCTAACTATCAACCCTTTCAGCAACACCTACGAAGAAAATGAAGTCTCACCTGAGGTAGAGGCATGGGTGGTTGCAGGACTCCAGTGTCTGCAACCTTAGTTGGGACACGGATTTGTGATTACAATACTCTAATAAAGCACTTAGCAGTTCTCATTCATTAGTACTTAACCTTTGTCTACAATGTCGATAAACCCTAATTACAGTGCATCGCAATATTCAACAAGATTCAACACATTCAAGTACTAAGCACATCAACATAGATCAGATCTAGCATCTTATTCACATTATTAGGCACTAAGATATCATATTCATCTAATAATACATCATTGTACTAAGCACTAATCATATGAACCATAAAACAACCATAATGCACAAAGAAACCACAACAAATGATATACGTGGTTCACCCCCATCCTGGGGCTACGTCCACCATATCGTTGTCTTCTTTATTATCTTTTGTCAATCATATACATGCACATATCCACAAGGTCCTACTCTGAATAGGACAGGAGATCTGCGTGCACCTCGCCAGATTCTCCTTCCCTGAGATAGGTTATAGCATAAAGCCTTTACACAACCTATTACAGTCACATTCACTTAGCCTTGCAAGTCTCACACAGTATGCACAAAGCATTTACAACTATCACTTGCACTTAGCACATTTGCCTTCACTTTCCCTTTATCACTTAACATCACACACACTACTTACATCGCCTAGATTTCTATTTATACATTGCATAATGGGCCTAAAGATGGGTAAACCCATGGGCTGACATCCCCATACCCGTTACATAATCCCAAAACCCAAAAATCCCTAAACAAGGGGCTGAGATCCTGTGATCTCCACTTCGACTTGTGCTCCACCTTTGATAGCCTGTCGAAGTCCCAGAATAGGTCAAACCTGACCAAGGATCTCTAAAACCTGGTCAAGGGACAACATGCCCCCAACACTCCCCTGTGACTCATCCTGATTCACTCTGATATGGGTAGCTCCACCTCGAAAGCCTCAAGCCTGGCTCAAGCTACTTCAACCTGTTGCTTCGCCAAGGCCTCTTGCTCGGTGAAATCTTGGATAACTGCCTCATTCACAGGTCCCTCTAAGCGTTGTTCTACTGAAGTGACTACTTGTTCTAGCTCTTCTCCTCAACCTTCAATCTCCTCAAATAGTTGGCAAGCTTCGTCCTGGACTAGTTGGAGCCTCTGAGTCACTTCCATGAATTTTCTCTGTATGGTATGGACCTATTTTTGAGCAGTGCATTGTTCCTAGGCTCTTTTCATTCTTTCAATTGTTAACAGGAGATTCAATTGTGCCTATACTGTTGCCACTTGTTTCTTTGCTTCCTGGAGTTGTGACTCTAGTATCTTTAGTTCAGGGTCCTCAATACGTCACTCATAATTCTGCGCACTTATACTTCTAAGTTGTTTAAATTCCAAATCTAACGCTCTGATCCTCTCAATTGTGCTCCAAGAAGTGGCTTCTCTTTGGTCTTGCACGTCCTACAAAGTACTTGGTACT
>ML787286.1:450249-461610 GCA_009831015.1 Picea engelmannii | reverse complement strand
CTGGGACATGGATCTATGATTACAATACTCTAAAAAATCACTTAGAAGTTGTCATTCATTAGTACTTAACCTTTGTATACAACGCAGATAAACCCTAATTACAGCGCAATGCAGTATTCAACAAGATTCAACACATTCAAGTGCTAAGAACATCAACCTAGATCAGATATAACATCTTATTCACATTATTAGGCACTAAGCTATCATATTCATCTAAGCATACATCATTGCACTAATCACTAATCATATGAACCATAAAAAAACCATAATGCACAAAGAAACCACAACACAAGATAAACGTGGTTCACCCCCATCCTGGGGCTACATCCACCAACTCTTTGTCTTCTTTATTATCTGTTGTCAATCATATACATGCACAGAGCCACAAGGTCCTACTCTGCATAGGACAGGAGATCTACGCACACCTTGCCATATCCTCCTTCCCCAAGCTAGGTTATAGCACAAAGCCTTTAGACAGTCTCTTACAGTCACTTTCACTTAGCCTTGCAAGTCTCACACAGTATGCACAAAGCATTTACAACTATCACTTGCAATTAGCACATTGGCCTTCACTTTCCCTTTAGCACTTAGCATCACAAACACACTACTTACATTGCCTAGATTTCTATTTATAAATTACAAAATGGGCCTAAACATGGGTAAACCCATGGGCTAACATCCCCATACCCGTTACATAAGCCCAAAACCCAAAAATCCCAAAAAAAGGGGTTGATATCCCACGATCCCCTCTTCGACTTGTGCTCCACCTTCGACAGCCTGTCGAAGTCCCAAAGTAGGTCAAACCTGACCAAGGATCTCCAAAACTTGGTCAAAGGCCAACAAGCTCTTTATCTTGTCTTGTTAGAATCTTTGTTTATATAGCATACTTTAGATTATAGTTGATTTATGCAGGCATTCTATCTATTGTGGTTTACCCCATGACATAGAGTGATTTTCCTCATAACAAAATTGGTGACCATAATGGGGATTGAATCTTCTTTTGGGGGTTTGGAGTGGTTTTCTCCTTTGATTATTCTCGGTTAGGTTGATTTTCCTTTTCATATTATTTCTTGACATCCTATTTTGATATTGAATCTGCGTTTCTTGGCCTTATCCTTAACCTGGAATTGTTTTAATGCATATACATGGTTTTTCCCTTAGAATGACATATGCGAGTTGTCACTCTATAGGGTGCGTACATATGCATTTTTTTCTTATACAATCATGTACATCAATATTTTTTTCTTGATTGTTGAGTTTGGTGTTTGTTGGGTGAGTTTTGATAGTTTTTGAGTCTTCTTGGGTCTCTGTTATAACTGTTGAGTGCCTGCAGAGTGATAAGAAACATTTCTTTGGTTGAATTTTCAGGTGGTTTTTCTTTCTCACCATATTTTTCATTGATTTCCATTGCTTCTTGGGATGAGTGTTTTCTTCTTGATATCCTGCTTGGTTTGTCTCTTTTTTCTTATAGTAGGGTCTATATATCAAGTTTTTGTTCAGTCCTTGCATTTTCATTTCTTTATATTGAAAATACAAAAACAATTCATTTTAAATTATGGAATTTGATCTTTTGGGCTCTTGTTATTGATCTTGATACATGTATGGAAAGATTGCATCTTATTGAAATTGCAGAGTTGAATTAAAAGTTGCATTTTGAAAAGCTTATCATTCTATGATAATTGAAGTTTAGGACTTAGCTTTATGTTCATATTCATTTATTTTATTTTGTTGAGTCATAACATCATCAGTTTCATGATCACATATTTTGAGTAAACAAAGCCCCTAAAAGTAATTTTTATTAATTTAAAATTGATTAGAAACGATTTTATTTTTCAAGGTACACAAACTAGCTTAAAATATGGAGCCTTGGAATAGGATTTTGTGAGTAAATTTCTCAAAGGCTATTAAAATCAACATATGTGTCTGACTAAGGGAGTGGTAAAATCCATTGTATAATTAGTGACATCAATAGGTTCCTCTCACACCGAAGTTAAGCACAAGGTCTGKCGAAGTTGGTTGCGGAGATATCCCTCTAATACCTTATTATAGTCAGAGATATTTATGGGGATCTATTCATATCTCGAGGTATTTCTAGTACCTTTACCTCTGTGAGAGGTAGTTCTTTCAATATTCTSATCTTTKTTACTCTACCCATATAGTGKACCTAACTTACGACTATTTTCCTTTGCATTGGTTATATCATGGTGGATTTATTTGCTTGACATAGGTAGCCACATAGGTTATTTGAAGTGGTTATTATGCAGGTACCCTGAGTCATATAAGGGTCAGAAAACACACAACCTTTATGGAGTATTACCTCTTAGGGGGGATCTGAACCTTGTGTTTTTAAGCCCACAAGGGCCCTTATAACTGATTTTGATACCTCCAATCTTTTGAAGGGAGTATCAGGCCCCTCTTGGGAGAGGCATACCTATTTTAGTGAGGGAGGTCCCTTTTAATTCTAAAAGGAGTAAATTTTTCAACCGTGGTGCACACACCTCCACTTACTAGACATGTGATCATACAAGTATGAGTACTGAGTCAATTCAGAAAGATATTGGGAGTCAGTCGACTCGCATACCTGTCGTAGTTAATGGAACTCCTTCTAAGACTTCAACCACTACAGTTGTAGTGTCGAAGGTTGTTGTTATCACTCTTGTATGACTTGTGGTTAATACTTAACCCATAGTAACAAACCATTTTGGGTATCCTTTTGGTTCGTTGGGCTACAATGCTCAGTACATTCCTTTGGTCTCTAACCCTTTCTCCTTTGGTATGCCAAATATGACATCGCAACCTTTTTCTTCCATTACAGTGAATAACGTAAATCCTAGTATTGGACTTAGGGGCATGGCTCCTCTGCATATTACACTCTCATTTGGTGGCACTCATATTCCCCAAACAACTCTTACGGATGCAATCCAACCTCCTTTTCATTCTGGCTCTAATCCTAGTCATAATTCTCCCAGATGGAGTAATCAACCAGGTGGACAAGTTGTTTCTTATGTTCCATCCTTTACACCTACCTCCTCCACACCGATTCCGACTAACACATTTGGCATGATGAATCCACCTATATCATCTAGATTTCCACTCGGGGGAGTTCAGTTTCATACTTTGGTAAACCCCCAACCTAGAGCTACTCTGGATGGGCGTAATATTTGCAATCCTCATTATAACATTCCTATTGGAATGGTGCCCAACCAACCTCTTATGAATCAGTTTGGAGAGGGGGTTTACAATCCTGGTTAGGGCCATGGTGCATACCAGAACCCTGGATGGGTTGTGATTCCCCAACATTAATATTTCCCAAGCGTTTGGGGTCAGATGCCACAACCCTGACTCTCTTTTCTGGCCACGCTTAATTTTCCAGACTTGTCAAGATTAATGAATGACCCAGTGCATCATGGCCTGACATGGCCCCCCATCCCCACCAAGATTCCTTCGGATATTCTGAAATTTGAGCACAATACGGGTGAGGATTCTGGTGATCACACCACTACTTTTCATCTTGCAGGCTCTTCCAATTCCCTTAACAATGATTCTATCCATTTAATATTGTTTCAACGCACCCTCATGGGGGTTACAATGAAATGGTACATAGAGCTACCGGGGGGAACATATGGTAATTTTAATAAGATGGTTTTATTCTTCCTCAACCACTTCAAATTTTTGGTTCATTACGATGTCGACATAGAACTTATGTCGGCCCTCCACTGGAACAAAGCCACCCATATCTTGGATCACATCCAAGAGTGGTGTAGACGGAAGAGGTTGATGAAAGCCTACATTCCTCCAGAGTTCTTGTTGGAATGGTTTCTTAAATCCCTATTGTATTTTATTTCAAAGGATGTTTTTGCATCTGGGGTAACATCTGAAGAGGAAGATATGTTTAAATCCCAACATTTAGAGCTCATATATGCTCAATCTAGGATGTTATACGAAATTCTTCCTGATGCACCGAGGTCAAACTATGACCCTAAAAAAATATCGGGCCTCATGCCAATGGAATTATAGACTCTGCAAATGTTAATTCTATAGACTTGGTGAAGAACCAGTTGAAATATTTGTCTCTATTCCAGTCTATAGGAGGACAAGTGTTGGGATAGGGGAAAACCCATGGTTCAACTCTAACAACGCACCAACAAGCCCTAACTACTGGCCCTTTTGGCAACACCTGCAAAGCAGATGCAGTCTCACTCGAAGTAGTGATAAGGGAGTTGTAGGACATAGGTGTCTACAACCAGAGGAAGTGCAAAGTGGATCTAGGGCAACACACACAACAACCTAGCTATTCTTTACCACGCTTAAGCTTACTTCGCAGGTTATATCTCAGGTCTAACACAACAATTCAATAACAGTATAACAGAAGGAAAATAACACAACATCAACCACATACAACAACAAGATATATGTGGTTCACCCTCTCCCTAGGGATATGTCCATAAAACTATGCTTCTTGATATATTAAATAGAAACATACAGTTCTATCTATGCTCTTATCTTGAATATATCTTCCTCTCTTCTCTCTTCTTCTCTCCCCTCCCTACACACCCAGCTGCAAGGTTGATCTTCGCACCCTGCTGAAGATCTTACAATATAGACTCTTCTATAAAAACACACTTCTCTCTCTCGACAACAACAATAAAAAACCGTTAACCCTCATAATATGAACGAACCCATCCCATGTCCTCTAGACCTTTATTTATACATTACATGGAAAAAGTCTAGGTGTCAAAACCCTAGATCCAAAACCCTAGGTCCACTTGACCCACGTTTTCAGGGCTTCGCCAGACTGTCTTTCTTTCTTTTCTGCGAGGTGCTCCAAAGCACTCATTGATGTCTTCTTCCTCTTGCTGAGTTTTCCATGATCCATATTTCCTTGTTGATCTGTCTTCCTTGGTCTTCTCTTCCAACAACTAGATTTTCCTTCCTTTGCTCCTTCGTTTCAACTTCTTTAACCACTTCAACCCATTCTCAGTTAATGTGCTTTCCACGTAGTTCATACTTCCCCTTTCTTCCTTACTCTTCTCTTTCTTCCATAACAAAGGGCCAACAGGCCCCCAACACTCACATGTGAATCGTCCCAAGTCACTGCAAGACTGAACCTTTTGTTTCACTTCAACTTCATACTGCACAGAGTAGCCTTTTCTCTCTGCTCAGTCCCTCCCTTCCTTGTGCAAACTTTATTTTCTGTGTCTAGTACCCAGTTTCAACTGCACCTGGTACCTAGACCTTTCTTCTTGTGCTTTTACTGAGATCTACGAGGCAGTTGGTTGTCATTGTACAATTTCAACTGGCTCCCATTTACCAAACCTTCTTTCCATTCTCCATTCAGAGTGTTCAACTGCGCATCTCTCCTTCTGTAACATAGGCGACCTCAAAAGGCCCAAGCTAATATGTCATGAACTTCCCTGGATGCTTCATGAACTTGTTTGTGTATACCAACACCAAATCTCATTATTTGAATGCTTTCCTCTTGATATGCCTGTCATGGTAGGCCTTCTCTTGTTCCTTCTGTACATGTTGATGAAATCCTACAATAAAATTGTCTTCTTCCAGTTCTACCAACTGTGAAAGCTTGTCTTGTACAATTCCTTTGTGATCCATATCTTTAAATGTTGCAATTCACAAACTAGGAACCAAATATTCCATAGGTACCACTACTTCTAGTCCATAAACTAACTTAAAGGGAGTCTTCATTGGCAACTTCTTGCAAGTGGTTCGATATTCCCATAGTATTGTTGGCAGTTTCAAATCCCAATCATCTATGTTCACACTACAAATCGTCATCAGCGTTGTCTCCAAGATCTTATTGAAAGCTTCAACTATACCATTCACTTGTGGGTGGTATGGCGTACTCTTCTGATGATGAACTTCAAATTCCTGAGTTAAGGCTTCAATAGTCTTATTAATAAAATGAGTACCTTGATCGCTCATAAGGATCTTTGGGAATCCAAACCTTGTTATGATATCCTCAAATATAAATTGCACAGTTGTAGTTTCACTACAGTCCCTAACTTCTCTTGCTTCTGCCCATCTGGTCAAATACTCTATTGCAGTTATGATGTATCCGTCTCTTGTGCACTTTCCTGGGGGGTTGATAGGTCCCACAAAATAAATGGCTCATTTATCAAATTCCTATAATTTTAGTTGAGGTGCTAAAGGAATCTCATCCCTTTTGGAATGTTTTCCAACTCTTTGGCATACATCGTAGGCTCTGTAGTATTCCTTAGCATCTTTGTGTAAAGTGGGCCACCAAAGGCCATCTATAAGAATATTTTGTGTTGTTTCCTTCCTAGCATAATGTCCTCCTGTGATTCCTTCATGTGGTTCTTCCAAAATCAATGATCTTTCTTCCTCCATAACACATCTCCTCAATATCTCATCGGGTCCCATATTATATAGTTGTCCAACTATAAGTGAAAAATATGTAGCACGAACTACCAATTGTTTCTTCTGAATGATTGTGTGCTCGCTAGGTGCCATTCCTATATATAGGTACTCGACTATCTCGGTGAAGTGATCATCAACCTTTCTTATGGCCAACAACTGTGCATCTGGTAGTGTATCCTCCAAACTCGTAGGTTCCTCTCCATGTTCTAGTCTAGACAAGTGGTTAGTTCCCTTGTTCATTCTCCCTGGCTTGACCACAATCTCGAAGTCATATTCCTAGAATAAAAATAGCCATATGAATATTCTTCCCCCCAACACTAGATTGTCGACTAAGTATTTCAACACAGAGTGATCGGTAAACATCTTGAAATTCCCTCCCAACAAGTAGTGTCTAAACATTTTCAGTGCATACACCATAGCTAATCCTTATCTTTCAGTGGTAGTGTAGTTTATCTCAGTTGTAGATAGGTTTCTTCTAACAAAGGCTAGTGGGTGTTCAATATATCATGTTTATAGTTGTGCTAATACTTCTCCTAATGAAATGCATGAAGCATCGACATGGACGCGGAATTTCTTACTCCAATCTGGAAAAACAAGAATAGGTGCAATAACCATTTTCTTCTTTAGTGTGTCGAAGATCTGTTGGAATTCTTCTGACCATTGAAACTTACAATATTTCTTTAAATCTTTTCCATGGGTGTTGTTATCTGTGCATAACCCTTAATGAACTTTCAGTAGTATCGAGTATGTCCCAACGCAGTGCATAGTTGTCTAACCGAAGTAGCGGGAGGTAGATCAACAATAATGTCAATCTTAGAGGAATCTACCAACAAACCTTGCTTACATACAATGTGTCCCAAGAATACTCTAAAAGGTGAGAGGAAGATGCACTTCTTCAGGTTCAAGGCAATCTGGCATTGCTTGCACTTATCCAACATTAGTCTCAAACATTCAATATGATTTTTGAATAATCTAAAGACAGTCAAATCATCAAAATATTGTTGATACTGAGAGGGGGGTGAATCAATATCAAGTACAACTTAAAACCCTTTTCAACTTGTACTTAAAACATTCAATTATATCCAATAATAAATGAACAATAGTATAAGAGTTACACCAATACACCACAATACACCATGCACAATATATGAGAAATAATCAATAGTTATTGTTCAAGGGAAGTAATAACTTCCAAAGGTAGCTACAACTTCCAAATATAAGAGGAGGGATAAAAGTCCAAGAGGAAGATAAAATAATCCAATATCAAGAGAGGGTTGACCTCTCCATCCTTTCCCCTTCCTTCCACCCAAGAATATATGAGAGATAATTAAATCATCACCATCAACCAAACATCACATAGAGCGTGATAATTCTTCCTGAGAATTCTTCAACTTCTGTAATTATTCAATTATTGGAATAATATGATCCTGTAGATAATATTACTCAATGTGTTCTCTGAAACTCCTCCAAGTTTCACTCCTTGAATCCTCCCCAAAAATAATTTATAGAGAGAATGGTAGACTTTATTCAATTATGGTTTATTCAGGAGAGTGAACTTGTACAGAATGCCCCGCGCTCAATATTTAACATCAGATTATGAAACACAAACACAAAAAACCAAAGTCTGTAATATTTCCAATGAAATTGGTCTCACTTCATTTGGATTCTCTATGAACAAGTTAGGATTGTTTTACCCGAAACACATGTTTATGACTATCTTTGGGACTGGTCAAAAACCCTATCTTCCACAGAGTGTATCTCCATAATTATAGAGAATAAAGAGCTGACACTTTTGCCACAGGTATCGTGATATGTCTTCTCAATACCACAACAATTTCACCATAAGAATCGTTCTAGAAAAAACAATTATAGCGAAAATGGTAATATGGCCTGTAAATAACATACCTTAGAACACATCACCAAAAGACTTCATCCTCCCTTGAAATCCAGCCTTCTTTACTTATGATTTCCTCTAAAATTAGACTTGTGTATCAAATGAATGTATAATGATATGTATTTATACCATTTATTTCACTTCCTTTTAACATTAGGGTCGACCTGACACTTTCTTATTTTGTAATTCTTTTCTTTAATTATCTTCAGGGCCTACATGTACTTCCTTCAATTCACTTTGTCATCTTCAAAAATTCATTTCTCCTCAACCATGAGGATCCATGTGATGTGACACATACCGCCAAAAACAACATGATGCATACTATCCATCCATGGGTGTTGTGTCTTCATGTGCATTTTTCTTCATGTCCAAATACCTTCATCAATATTGTGTTCCAAAACCCATGACTAGGGTTGAAATCAATAACAACAACCAATCTTATAACAATCTCCCCCTTTTCCATTTATGGCAACACTCATGTCCCCCCTATCATCATTATCCGAATTTCTCTCCCCCTTTGACATCAATGGAAAAGGGTAGGGCTTCTCCCCCTGATTTCAATGGCATAAGGTGACCTTATTCTTTGGTGTTTCTCCCCCTTAACATGTGGCACTCAATAATACTTCATCCTTACTTTTGGTCTTTGGGACTTTTTCTTCCTTGGAATCCTCTTGTGTGGATTTTGTCTTCTCTCTCTTATTTATGTCTAGGATGTTATATATGTTGTTAGGTATTCTTATTGCAATTGCAACCAATCTTCCTAAGTTATTTTCTCTAATTTTACATTTTCGAGAGTCAAACGTAAGAGTGTATCCTTGATCATGTTGGATTATGTTGTCATTGATGCCAATAGTTTGATTATTTAAGAGATTGTTGGATCATGTGTCATTGATGCAAATGGTTTGATTGATTTATTTCATTGATTGATGTCAAGTAACTGATTGATTGATGATTGTCCTTGATGAGAATGAGAGATGTCAAAGTGGAAACCAATTGATAAAGATAGATCATTGATATGATGTATATGATGTAGTGGTGAATTGATGAAAAGATGAATCATTATTGTCTTATCATGATTGATATGGTGCACAAATGGATGAACTCGAAAGTGGTCCCCTTATGGTGAAATCCCTCACGGGAAGACGCTTTGCAGATTGAGTTATCCTAGAAGAATGGTTGGAGGACCCATGCTTGTATGTGAAATAATGAGATGAACGTCAATGAAGCTGTTGGTGAAACTATCCTAGATGGATAGTGCTTGTCATGTCAATTCCAGTGTTATGTGGAATGTCAGATAACTCCTCACGGTTTGAGAGTTATGGATCTACAAAGTTAAAGGACCCCCATATGAAGGCTTGAAGCCCCCAAGGTCAAAGAATTCAAAGTGCTTGAAAAGAAGAAATCATTATTTAAATGATAAATTAAAGTGAAAAATTCAAGATGGATTATTTAAATAATAAAGAGAAGTGACAAAATCAAGAAGGAATATTTAAATGATAAAAAATTGGAGAAATTTCTATTTATGGAAAGTGGTTAACCCTAAAATAAGGCAAATAGGTTAAGTGGCCTATAAATTGGTTAAGTGACCTAGAAATGGGTTAAGTGACCTAGACGATGAAAGTATAAATAAGAAGCTAGGATCTCTTGTGAAATGTACATTTGGTGAGAATCCTTTTTGTGGATCAATGGAGAGCTTCTTGTGAGAATATATTTTGGAGTATTGATGGAGAGCTTCCTATTGGTGTGGATATATTGAGCATGATTGAAGATGTATTCTGAGGAAGAGAGCTAGAGGAGGATCTCATGGACACATCAAAGGTTCGGCAATATCAGATATCTTGACGACAAAATTATCGGAACTTCAGAAACCCTAGTTTTTTATGCATACGCGGGGTGTCTATGTATAGGTTGTTGATATTATTGTAGCTACGGGAGGTATTTACCTTCACATGTAAACCTAACAAGGATAGAATACTCCAGGAAGCAAGAAGAAACCCTAATGAGTTGGCTAATATCCCTAGAAGACTTGTCGGCTCAAGAAGATAATTTATATTAGGTTATTAGCCTCCAAGAGAAGAATTCGGCCAAAAATAATAATATATACTGAACAGATAGACCCCCAGAATGAGAAGTCGGCCCAGGTAGTTACCCAGAATTAGTATAAATATAGGAGGTCAGTTCTTATTCTAGCAGGCAGTCTCAGAATTGCAGTGCCCAGTCTTGTGCGCACTCCAGTGCCCAGTCTTGTGTACAGGTTTGAGGAGAGATGCCATTGCAGTTGCTGCAGCTAGTAGATCACGTTTGGCTTGGACTATATCTTGGCTAGGGTTTAGACTATCTGATCATCTCTTGTTGGTGTTCTATCCTCGGGGAAAGGTGCGCTAACCTTTGTTTGGCTATCTAGCCTAGGGTTTGATTCCGGAATGATTCTCTGTCAAGGTTAAGGTGCTCGGAGGGTGGATTCAGCCTATGGTTGGGTGACAAGGGTATTGTCAATGGTAAAACAAGCACACATATTTCAAATTCTAACAGGTTATGGGCCCACACCTCCTTCATTCAATCTAAACACTGGAAGGAAACATAGTCACTAGGATATTGAGCTCGTTGAGGAACTGCTTCTAGGGTTACTAGCAAAAGTAGCTTCCAAGACACTGCCGCAAGGATTACTAGCAGGAGCAGTTACAGAAACCCTAATCCTCTTGTTGAGGCACCTTAAGTGAATGGATTGACCTAATCTCTGGATATATCAGTGCACTCTAGCCTAGCGCATCTCCTGATACTCTCAGCAAGCCAAGACGTGAAGTTTGAGTTTGTGGTCAAATCTAGGGTTTGACCAAGTCAAAACAACCATGACTTATTCTATGAACTCAGAGAACAAGTTAGATGGAGCATGGAAGACAAGAATTGACCTCATCCTTGCCAAGAATAAAGTGTTGGATATCATGAAAGGAAAGATCGTGAAACCAGAGTTTGAAGAAGGGAAAGAGAAGGAACCGCAGAATGTTGCAGCTATGGAGAAGTTCAAAGACAATGACATTAATGCTATGAGTATCATAGTGGAATCCATAAAA
>ML787286.1:433428-449020 GCA_009831015.1 Picea engelmannii | reverse complement strand
AGAACAACCAGTCATTGTATCAAGAATCACAAGATTGTCAGCCTGATATAAACTCAATAAAATCAATCAAGAAGAGGAACTGAAAGTCATGATGAAGAACACTGTATGGAAGACTTATGAATGAAAGCACTACGAGATCCAAAACTAGGGGTTCTCCCATATGGAGGGAGAAGACTATGATGATTACTTGTTCCAATAAACCAAAATTATCTCTACATGAGTCATTATATCATCAGAAACATCCATGAGTTGGAGTTCTACATCAGATGAATGCAAAGAATGTTCTCCAGAGAAATTGAATAAAGAGTGTATGAAGAGAAATCTCAATACTTTGAGGCATACCAGAAAGAGACCCTTGTATGCAGATAGAAGAAGATAAATTGGTGGAGAACCTCCAATGTACAACAGAAGCATGGTGAAGATTTCCTATAACATCAAGATGATTACTTAGTAGATCAGATATCATGATGACAGAAGAAGTGCCACATGGATATGTTCTAGTTTTCCAACAATGATATACTTTATTGTTCAGAGCTACATGAAGCCTTCACAGAAAATCAGTGTTCCAGAATAAAGTACATTTGAAATGAAGAATTACATTATCTTTGATGAAGTCCAGAAAAGAGAAAGTGGTTCTCCAATACATATCTCCACAAATGAGAAGATAAACAAACATTTTGGTAAAGCTTCTATCCAAGATGACAGAGTTTGCGTACTCAAGCTGGAGCTCATGGAGACGGCTTCCTTATTGAAAAAGGAAGAGATGAATCCCAGGTTGGGAGGGAGAACTGAAAATATTATTAAGGACATTCATTTTCAATATTGAAAAATAGTCCATCTTCGACAGATGCTTTCTTGTTCGGAAAGTGGATTGAGATTTCTGACAGACAATGATTTCCCATTGTGGTTAACATGGGAAATGGTCCAGATTGTTGATGTATCATAGACAATGACTTCCCAATGTGGTTAACATGGGGAGTGGTTTAGGGCAGTCTCTCTTCTTGAGGGTTACTCAAGAAGACTGGCCCACCTCACCGGACATCGATTTCTCATTGTGGTTAACATGGGGAATGGTTTGTTTTGGAGGTTGATACAGGACAGTCTTTTCCTCTTGTGGTTAATAGAGGAAATGGTCTGGACAATCATTCCTTAGGGTTTATACATTATCTCCAGGGTGCACTTTGATTAGTGTAGTAGGAATGGCCCAGGATGGAGAATGGTCCAGGCTCAACAATCAGGGACAGACATTCCTTAGGGTTTATACATTCTCTCTAGGGTGCACTTTGATTAGTGTAGGAAGAATGGCCCAGGGTGGGGAATGGTCTAGGTTCAAAAGACAAGACAGTTATTCATCCTTGCTTGAGAAGAATAGTCTAGATATCTCATTGTTCTACTATGAGGGAAGATATTCTTTCAGATCTCACAGATGTGAGTGAAAGATTGGCCCAGATGATTCAGTTTATATCATAACATTGTTTATGTGCAGGTTGGTATCAAATGATTTTTATGAAGACTGTATGACAGTAGATGTATACTATTGTGGTGGATGTGTTCCACTTTCTGTGACTATATGTTGCTGATCAAGTACTTGTGTGTTACTTGGTGTGGTAGTGTACCAATGGATTGTAGTTATGTACTACTATGGATAGACACAATTGTGTTCTATTTTGTTCTGATTGCCTTGAAGAATATCAACAATTTATTGGAAATAATTAGCAGCCAGATGAATGATGAACAGAGATTTTCCTGACAGAAAATGGTTCAGAACATTTACTCTTCTAGATTAGAAGAATGGATCTTGTATCACTCTGTGGAGTGAGAATCATGTCTGATTACTCAGATAGAGTATGGTTTCAAGAGATGATGCAGTTGATAATGATGATGGTGCTCATGATCTAGTCTATATAACCATGTTGATGCTACCGGGTGAATGGTATGTTTTGTGCTCAAGACAATTACCTGTAATACCTCCCTAGCTAGGAGGGAGTGTTGATATTATGGTAGTTGTGGGAGGTATTTACCTCCACGTGTAAACCTGACAAGGATAGAATACTCCAGGAAGCAAGAAGAAACCCTAATGAGTTGGCTAATAACCCTAGAAGACTTGTCGGCTCAAGAAAATAATTTATATTAGGTTATTATCCTCCAAGAGAAAGTTGGCTAGAAATAATAATATATACTGAATAGATAGATACCCAGAATGAGAAGTCAACCCAGGTAGTTACCCATAATTAGTATAAATATAGGAGGCCAGTTCTCATTCTAGCAGGCAGTCTCAAAATTGCAGTGTCGAGTCTTGTGCGCACTGCAGTGCCCAGTCTTGTGCATGGGTTTGAGGAGAGTTTCCATTGCAGCTGCTGCAGCTAGCAGATCACATTTGGCTTGGACTATATCTTGGCTAGGGTTTGGACTATCGGATCATCACTTGTTGGTGTGCTATCCTTGGGGAAAGGTGCACTACCCTTTGTTTGGCTATCTAGCCTAGGGTTTGCTTTCGGAATGATTCTTTGTCAAGGTTAAGGTGCTCGGAGGGTGGCTTCGGCCTATGGTTGGGTGAAAAGGGTATTTGCCATGGTAAAATGAGCACACATATTTCACATTCTAACATAGGGTGCGTATACATTGAGTTATACATGGGCTGGTTGTGTATAGGGTAAGTATGTATACGGGTTGTCTGAAGACAAGGAGCGTATGGTGGACATAATGGTGAAGAATTTTGTTTGAGCTAGTGCCAAGACCTTGGATGATTAGGCATGTTCTAGATCTGCATTCTATGGCCTCAGATCTATCACTGAGACACTAGTATGATTACATTGTTGTATTTATGAATACTATTGTTTGATGTGATGGGAATTCCTAGGGAATTCTTGGTATGGCTTCTATGATGTCTTTCATTTTGGTTGATTTGGTTGATGGAGTGATCAGTACTCTTGTGATTCAGTGGTGACATGATTGCTATGGTATACTAGATGCTTATACATGTTTGATATAGCATTCATATTGATCTATTGTGGAGCATGAGCAAGCTATTGGAGAGCTTGGAGATGTTGTGACTGGCTGTGGGTCAGTTTGGACAGTGGAAGACATAAGAGAAAGTGATTTCAAGTTGAAGAGGATCTAAGCATGTGAAGCAAAGAAAAACCCTAGTTTCTTAGAAGCATATGCATGTTGCATTATGTACTGGCCACGTGCACATGCGGGCTGTAGTGAGCCAGGGCATGTACACACACGGGCTGCACTACTGACAGGTAGTGTACCTATTGACAGATTTATATCTATTGTGGATTGTTGCCTCATCTCATTTGGTGTTGAGGGTGTAAGTTGATTTTTGCATTATAGAGTTGGTGCTCTTGTAGAGTTGTACTCTATTTAGTTGTTGTTGATAAACCCTGGATTGTTGTCCATAATAAAAAGAAAAATTGTACATACGTCTTGTGTTCTTTGTGTTCCTTGTGGTGATGACTTATTGATGATATGTGTTGTTGATATATGCTGTTGATATATGTTCACATCTAACTGGTTATAAATGACAACAATGGGTAATGAATAAATGTTGAATGTTAACTAAGGATTTTTATGTAAAGAGGGAAGTTTTGGGAAAAAGAGCCCCACACTCAATCACCCCCCCTCTAAGTGTGGTAGGTGTGTCCAACAGATCACACATTTTACTAACGCTGAATAGATTATTCTTCAAGTATTCAACCAATAGGACATTATTTGCTTTTAAATTTTTTCTTCCAAGCTCTACTACACCTTCTCCAAGTATTTTGGCAGATGAGTCATCTCCAAATGCAACATTGCCACCCTTTCTCTTCAAGCGGATGAATTTGTATTGATCCCTAGTCATGTGTGAATAAAATCCACTGTCTATGTATCATTCATCTTCTTCTTTACATTCTTCAACGGTTAATGCTATTCAAGAATCTTAATTGTTTGGTATCTCTTTCCTTCTCCATATTGTGGTTGACATAGGGACATCTTCATTCATATATCTGCAATCTCATGCTTTGTGACCAAGACAATTACATCGGTAGCATACAATATTTTTTTCCATCAATGGGGAAAATGAATTATAATTTTTTTTGACAAATCCACGATTATTTCCATATATTCTATTTACACCATTCATGTTTCTTGCGTATTTGTTCCTTTCATTGATTCTGTAATTAATTGCCTTATGTCCAAAATTTTTGCAAGCATAACAATGACCAAGAAAGAAATTTTGATACCTTGGAGTAAGTGGCCTTCTTTGTGATGTAGTCCATCTGGGTTCATGATCTACTCTTCTGTAGTTTCCTTCATAATAATTGAAGTTTATTTGATTCCTGAAGGTAGGAGGTCTTCTTAAATATTCATATCTTTTGTAATCATTCCTTCTTTCTGGTATCTTGGTTCACTTCTCATCAACTATCTGTTTAGCTATTTCTTCAACCTTCTTGTTGGTATTTGCATATTCTTTGTATGAAGTTTCACCCATGCATCCAATATGTCTTAAGTCTTTTGGCACTCGAGAGTTTCTTAATCTCTTCCTCAATGAGACAATTTCTTGTTCAAGTTTCTCACAATCTTCTTCTTTATTCATCATTTGGGCATTCCTTATCTTATTCTTGTTTCTTCTTTGAGTAGAGTTTTCAAGGAAACGTTTTCTTCTCTTAGTTTCTGAAAGTCTTCTAATTGTTTCTTCAAGCTTACAACTGTCTTTTCACAACTACCGAATTCACTTCTTAGTTTTCTATGTGTGTCTTTGAGCTTGCTATTTTCAATCTCAACATGCTTCAATTTTTTAAGATTCTCATCTTCTTGTTGAATAATTTATGCTTCATGATTTTCTTCTTATTCATTGGACTTTTCTTCTTTAATGTCATATCTTTCAATCCTTGGATGAGGACATTCAAATTAAACATGTCCTACTCCTTCACAATTAAAGCAAAAGAACTGACCTCTATTTTCTTCTTTGAAATCTGAGATGTTGTAATTTCTTCAACTTATTCCTCTTCTTTTGCTTCTTCCCTTGCATAAAGGTCTTGTAGCTTGTCCCAAAGATATTTTGATGATGCACATGATCCCACCTTGGATTTCACTGAATCTGTCAATCCATCTAGGATGGTATCTATTGACAATTTGTTGTTCCTTTTTTATTCCTTCTGAGCTACAATATTTGGTTTCTTCAAAGCATTGTATCCTGAAGCAAATGAGAACCAAACATCTTCCCAAAGAGATTTCAAGTAATTTTCCATTCTATTACTCCAGTATTCAAAATTTCTTCCATCAAATTGTGGAATCCCATTTGGAATTTTGTCTTCCATTTCTTATTAGGATCTTCCTTCCAATGGTTAAACTATACTGAAGGTAACCCGCTCTGATACCAATTGTTGATACTGTGAGGGGGGTGAATCAATATCAAATAAAATTTAAAAATCTTTTCAACTTATACTTAAACGATTCAATTATATCCAATGAGAAATGAACAATAGTATAAGAGTTACACCAATACACCACAATACACCATGCACAATCTATGAGAAATAATCAATAGTTATTGTTCAAGGGAAGTAATGACTTCCAAAGGTAGCTACAGCTTCCAAATATAAAGGGAAGGATAAACCTCCAATAGGAAGATACAATCCTCCAATATCAATAAAGGGTTGACCTATCCATCCTTTCCCCTTCCTTCCACCCAACAATATATGAGAGATAATAAAACTTCTCATTAAATCATCACCATCAACCAACCATCACATAGAGCCTGATAATGCTTCCTGAGACTTCTTCAAACTCTGTAATTCCTCAATTATTGGAATACTTTGATCTTGTAGATAATATTACTCAATGTATTCTCTGAAACACTTTCAAGTTTCACTCCTTGAATCCTCCCCAAAAAGAAGTTATAGAGAGAATGGTAGACTTTATTCAATTCAGGTTTATTCAGAAGAGTGAACTTGTACAGAATGCCCGACGCTCAATATTTAACATCAAATTCTGAAAATAGAAAAAAAGAAACTAAATTTCGTAATATTTATAATGAAATTGGTGTCACTTCATTTCGATTATCTATGAAGAACTGATGATTGTTTTACCCAGAACACATGTTTATGACTAGCTTCAGGACTGGTCAAAATCCCTATCTTCCACAGAGTCTATCGTGATAATTATAGGAAATCAAAAGCTGAAAATTTTACCACATGTACCTTGATATGTCCTCTCAATACTATAGAAATTTCACCATCTGGATCATTCTATAAAAAAAAAAGTTATAGAGAGAATAGTAAGATGACCTGTAAATAACATACCTTAGAACACATCACCAAAAGACTTCATCCTCCCTTGAAATCCGGCCTTCTTTACTTTTGATTTCCTCTGAAATTCGACTTGGGTATCAAATGACTGTATAATGATATGCATTTATACCATTTATGTCACTTCCTTTTAACATTAGGTCTGACCTGACACTTTCTTATTTTGTAATTATTTTCTTTAATTATCTTCAGGGCCTACATGTACTTCCTTCTTCAATTCACTTTGTCATCTTCAAAAATTCATTTCTCCTCAACCATGAGGATCCACGTGACATGCCACATACTATAAATTCTAACCTTGTACAATATCTACTAAAAAAAAGTATTCAGAAAAGAACAGAAAAGATACAATGGAAAATACAAACATTACACAGAGATTTCTCCCCTGGAAACCCAAACCGGGAAAACCAGCATATTCTATATTCATTCATTGTGTTACAATATTTACAATACAAAATACATATAGGAGCCAGCGGCATCCAAAACCCTAACCCAATGACCTGGATTAGTTCAAAACCCTAATTCCTTAACTGGAAATAGAAAACCATCGGCAAAGAAACCATGTGCTAAAAAACCACCTAAATATAATGCGGTCCTGAAAATGCGGTCCTGATGCAAAAAAACAAAATTGGGGGTGCTGCCCCCAAAACCTCGCCGGGGGGGCTCCGCCCCCCCCTAACCCCCCTGCCCACCTGGCACAGATGCTCAGACACTACTACTCATGCAAAGAATATAACATATACCCAACATTCTCCCACTTGTTGTTTTCTTTGCACACAGGGGGTTACTGGGTTACATAGTCAACAATCCAAGGAAACAATGCCCATGGATCCTCTACACTATGAGAAATTCTCAGTGCTCACATATTTTGTTAATGAAACTGCAACATTCTTTAAAGTGTCCACCTTCATTAGCAATACTTTCTTTTCTTCAACCATGTCTCTCACAAAGTGATATTGAATATCAATATGTTTTGTCTTTGAATGATGAGTTGGGTTCTTTGCCAGAAAAATTGCACTCTGATTTTCACAATCTATTCTTATAGCTTGTTTTACCAACCCAATACCTTAACACAATATTTGTAACCATACTACTTCCTTACTTGCATGAGTGGCTGCCATGTGTTCAGCTTTTGTAGTTGAAAGTGCCACTACAGCCTGTCTTTTGCTCATCCAACTTATTGCTCCTCCAAACAGGTTAAATACATACCCACTTGTAGATATCCTATGATCCAAATCTACTGCCCAGTCTGCATCCAAAAATCCATGTATATCCACCACTCTGTCCAATCCCAGTCTTCCTTCATAGCACATCCATGCCTAGTAGTGCCACGCAAATACCTGAAAACCCTTTTTACTGTTGTCCAATGCTCCTTCCATAGTTTTGACATATACCTGCTCAAAACTCCCACTACATGTGCAATGTCCAGTCTAGTACAAACCATTCCATACATCAAACTGCCAACTGCACTGGCATATGGAACATGAGACATGTGCTCCTCTTATTCATGTGTCTTGGGACACTGATCCGTAGATAACTTTACACCAACAGGAATAGGAACCTTGACCGGTTTGCATTCATGCATATTAAACCTCTGCAATATTGTCTCGACATATTTTCTCTGATTTAACCAGATTTTCTTCTTTTTCCGATCTCTTTTAATTTCCATGCCCAAAAATAAATTTGAAGCACTGAGATCCTTCATGTCAAATTTAGAGGACAACTGAGTTTTCACAATCTGGATAGTCTCCTTGTTGTTTCCTATCAACAACATGTCATCCACATACAAGACCAAATAAATCAAATGATCAACAATTAATTTAAAATACACATAGTGATCCTCTTTGTTTCTTGTGAAGCTAAGTCCCAGCATATAAGTATCAAAATTTTGATACAACATCCTTGGTGATTGTTTTAAACCATACACGGATTTTTTCAACTTGCATACCAGCTCCTTATTTTCCTTCACAATATAACCTTTCGGTTGCTTCAAATAGATTTCTTCTTCCAGATCCCCATGTAGGAATGTTCTCTTCACATCCATTTTTTCTATTTCAAAATCAAATGCAGCAACAGATAACATAAATCTTATGTAGGTTAACTTGGCAACAAGAGAAAAAATCTCACCAAAATCAATTCCCTCAACCTAGGAATCACCCTTTGCTACTAACCGAGCTTTGTATTTCTCCACTTTTCCTTCTGCATTCATCTTCTTTTTAAATACCCATTTGCTGCCAATGGGATTTCTTCCAGTTGGCAACTCCACTAGATCCCAAGCCTCATTTTTATCCAAATATGCCATTTCTTCTTCCATGGCCCTTTTCCAGAGATTTTGATCCTCTGAATCCACTGCCTCCCTGACAGTTCTAGGATCATCATCAGTAATAGACAAAGAAAAATTTGAATGGAAATCAGATGGACTATACCTTTCCGCTAGCCTTCTTTCTCAATCCAATCTCCTCAATACTGGAGTATGAGGATCTTCTTCTTCTTATTCATGTTCTTCTGTAGATTCAGATTCATCATCATTTAAATCAAATGCTATCTTCTCTGGTTCTTCCTTACTTGGTAGGACTTCCTGTTTAACAACATCCTTCATTTCTCTAAACACCACATCTCGGCTATACACTACCTTCTTAGTTTCTCAGTTCCAAAGCTTATAACCTTTGAGACCATCTTTATATCCAATAAAGATACATTTTTCAACCTTCTTATCCAGCTTACTCCTGTTTTCCTATGGAACATGAACATATGCATCGTAGCCAAATACCTTAAGATGTGTGAGAGAAGGTTCCTTACTAGTCCATACCTTTTGTGGAGTCTTTTCATTCAACGTTGATGAGGGTGATCTGTTGACCAGATAACATGCAGTACCCACTGCCTCTTCCCAGAATTCTTGCCCTATCCCGGCACCACTGAGCATGCACCTTGCTTTTTCCATCAGCATCTTGTTCATCCTTTTTACAACTCGATTATGTTGAGGTGTATATGGAGTATTCTTCTACCTTTCTATACCACACTTCTTACAGAATTCTTCAAATTCATTCTCATAGAACTCACCTCCATTATCTGTCCTCGGCACCTTAATTCATTTCTCAGTTTGATTCTCAACAAGATCCTTAAACTCTTTAAACCTATCAAAGACTTCAAATTTATTCCTGAGGAAATATATCCAAGTTTTCCTCGAGAAGTCCTCTATAAATGAGACATAGTACACAGATTTTCCCTATGATGGGACTTACACAAGTCCAAAAACATCACTGTGAACTAGCTGTAAAATTCCTTTTGCCTTCATTGAACTAGAGGGGAATCTTACTCGATTTTTCTTCCCATATAGACAATGTTCACAGAAATCAAAATCTAGAGAGTAGTTAGACATACCTTCAACCATACCTTTACCATGTAGTAGTCGAAGACCCTTCTCTCTGATATTCCCCAGTCTTTGATGCCACAACATAACCTTTTCTCCAGAGACTATAGAAGTTCTTTATTATTCAACTTCAATATCAGGAACAATGGAGATATTACACCCATCACTGATAGTGATTCCTAGTAGTTTATACAGAGTTCCAAACCGAACTCCCTTCATAAACACCATTGCTCCTCGAACCATCCTGCAAGTTCCCTTTTCAAAAATGGTTTTTACCCCTTCATCTTCCATTTTGCCTACAGAAATCAAATTTTTGGCCATACCTGGGATGTGTAGAACACCAAGTAGTGTTCTAATCCTTCCATCTATGAGTCTCAACTTGACCCTTCCTCTTCCTATTATTTTGGTTGTCGAATCATTACCTAAGAAAACATTACCTCCATCATACTTTTCATATTCAAAGAACCACTCCCTGTGGGGAGTCATATGAAAGGATGCACCAGAGTCAATCAACAATGCCTCATGATCTTCATGTGTTCTTGAAGAGGCCAAGTACACATCCCCTCCTTCTTCCTTGAAGGTCTTTTCTTCTGTAGAAGAAGATTCTTCGGATCCCTTCTTTTTCTCAACTTTGGATCTACCCTGCTTCTTGTAGTGCCCTTCTTTTCCACACCTCCAACATACCCTTACAAACTTTCTAGGAGATTTAAATCTACCCTTAGACTTGGATCTCCCACTCGAGAAATTAGATCTATTTCTTTCCTGGAAACGTCCTCTTGCAAATAATGCGTCTGTGTTATGTCCTTCCATATTCTTTCATCTCATCTCCTCCAACAACAAGGATGAGACCAATTCTTCAAACTTCAAAGAAGTTGTATTACTACCTATGGCCATAACCAAACTATCCCATGAGTCTGGTAAAGAACAAAACAAACTGATACATTTATCTTCATCTGAAATTTTAATCTCAACAGATACTAACTGACTTACCACATTATTGAAGGCGTTCAAATTCTCTGCCACCAAGTCTCCATCTCTCATCCTCAAGTTATACAACTTCTTTCTCAGGAATAGTTTATTTACCAGGGACTTAGACTGATACAACTTCCCCAACTTTTCCCATAAATCCTTAGTTGTAGCTTCCTCTGACACATTCAGTAATACTGAATCAGAGAGACACAGTTGGATTGTGCTCTTTGCCTTTTGATCCATCTTTTTCCAGTCATCTGCACAAGTTCCTAAAGGTGCAGTACCTGGATCTACCATGATCCACTTATCTTTGTCCACCAAAAGATATTCCATCTTGAGCTTCCACAACTCAAATCTTTTCCCATTAAACTTCTTGATCTCCATGTTCAAATTGCTTGCCATTTCTTTTCACCTGAAAAATAGTACCACAGATCTCCCACTGTAACAAGGCTTATCATAGTCCTGAGCCAAACCCTTGACCACAAAGGCATCCCCTTGAAGCCAATAAAGATCTGATACCAAATGTAAATTATAACCTTGTACAATATCTATTGCAAACATATATTCAGAAAAAACCAGAAAAGATACAATGGCAAATACAAACATTACAAAGAGATTTCTCCCCTAGAAACCCAAACTGGGAAAACCAACATATTCTATATTCATTCATTTTGTTACAATGTTTACAATATAAAATACATATACGAGCCAACGACATCCAAAACCCTAACCCAATGACCTGGATTAGTCCAAAACCCTAATTCCTTAACCAGAAATATAAAACCATCAGCAAAGAAACCATGTGTTGAAAAAACATCTAAATATAATGCAGTCCCGAAAATGTGGTCCCGATCTCAAAAAAAAATTCGGGGGCACTTCCCCTGAACCCCCTGCGTGCCCAATGCATATGCTCAGACACTACTACTCATGAAAATAATATAAAACATACCATTGAAAACAACATGATGTATACTATCCATCCATGGTTGTTGTATCTTCATGTGCATTGTCCTTCATCAAAGTTGTGGTCCAAAACCCATGACTAGGGTTGACAAAAACCAATCTTCCAATAAATATGCTTCAAAACATTTATGTAAAAACTTCTTGAATTCTTCGACCACCACCCTGGAAAATATGGCTGGTACATTCTTCAATCTGAAAGGAAGCATAGTGTATTGGAAAGAACCCCATTCTGTGGAAAATGTGGTCTTATGGCGATCTTCCTTACCAATCCTGATCTGGTGATAACCTGAAAATCCATCTATGAAGGAGTAAACTTATTTTCCTCCTATATTATCTAACACTTTGTCAGTAAACGATGTAGGGAATGGATCATGTAAACATGCATCATTCAGTTTCCTCAAGTCTACAAAGATTCTGATCTCTCCTAACTTCTTATCATGTACCACCATAGGGCTAATCCACTCTGATTCTTCAACGGGTTCTATGATTCCTTCTTCCAGCATTCTGTCTAGTTCAATCCTGAGTTTCTTCTTATACTTGGGATTCAGTCTGTAGGGTCTCTACTTGGCTGGCCTTACATCTGGTTTCAAGGGGATCTTCATTTCTCCCATGGGCCCTTTAATTCCCTTCATGTCTGTGAACTTGGTTGGAAAAAATCCCTGATACTCATGTACTTATTCTATAATCTTATCAATAGTTGCATCATCCTAGTAATCTCCAATGTTGGCCAACTTAGGTGATTGCTCTGTTCCAATATTAACTTTATTTATTTTAATTGGTTGTCCAATGAAAGGTAGTTCAACCCATATCCCTTCTATGTCTCTCTGTCCTTCAGTTTCTGCAATGTTCAGATTCCTAGAGTCATCATCTTCATCATCATTGATACTGTAGCAACCTTGTAATTTATGAAGAGGGGCAATCCACTCATCTTCTCCTTGTTCCAAAGGAAGGTTAGGTGCCTCCTCAAAGACTTTATGTATTACAACTTGTAAAGCCTAATCTACTGTGGAGTACTGACTTTCAAATAAAAATGTAGCTATAAATTTCAGGGTCATACTATACCAATCTGAAGTGGTGAGGCACAGTTCTTCTTTAAAATACCAATTGATGGGCATTGTGTACAAAGTGTTAATGAATTTATGCACCCATTGTTCTTGAGGAATGTTTCTCTAGGCCTCCTCACAACTCTGCACATGGTCCTTCAGACATCTCTGACCTGTTTATCAGACTTCGCACCCTTCGTCTTGTTCTGAAAAGAGCATTGTCATCAAAGTGCGACATTGGACCCACTCTGTGATGTTCTTCTTGTGTGTTCCCCACAATCTTGCTAGCATTTCTTTCAAGGCTTTGTGCGATGCCAACAACCTTTGTTGTGTTGATACAAATTCTTCAAATTCCAATAAGAATGTTTCTAAATTATTTAAACCATCAAATGTGTGTAGGTTACTTACTTTTGTGTCGATCCAGTGAACTTCCCTGGTCAATCTGGCACACCTCCGCGCAGAAAATTCATACATTTTGTTCTTCCAATTCTCCACTGGTTCTTCTAAGTATGATGAGCATGCACTCTCACTTCGCCAGCTCAAATTTCCATCTGTCATAGGATTAATGTAATAATGTTGTCTTGATGTCAATTTATATATATTCTCTAGTTCATAAGCACAGTCTTCTTCTCTGATGGGTTATGTATATCTGTGACCTTCGTCAGGATCAAGACGCACAATGACCATAAATCCATCGCCTTAAAACGTCATTCTTATTTTCTTTAAGTAAACCACAATAGAATTTTTGAAAGCCCAATCAATTCCTAACAACGTAGGATAAGGACAATTATCATCAACTATCTCAATTACATCAAAGTCTTCAAACGTTCGTATCCCATCGATGTCCACAAGGACATGCTCCAGTTTTCCAAAGGGGCTTATTGCCTACTGATTATCCATCCTGAGCCTAATAGGGGAATAAATCAACTTAGGTTTTCCCATCAACTCCCATGTCTGCTTCATCATAATGTTGACCTTTGATCCCAAGTCGAGGACCATGTAATCTATGCCATAGTCCCCAATCTGAGCATTAAGGTGTAGTTCCTTGTTTGTCCTTCTCTTTCTAGATACTTGATGTACTTCTCTATTTAGTAGAGGATATACCCTTCCTATCTCATACTGTCTGATTAAGTGTTGTAGTTCTTGTATGCATCTTTCTTCCTTAATCAAATCACTAAATGTATACAAGAAACCTACAAGATTTCTTACCTATTTTCCTTCTCCAAGTGATGCAGACTGATCAAATTCCAGAGGCATTCCAAATTCTCTCACTTCTGGTTGTGCCTTTAATGAAGAAGCCCGTTCTCCTCCAAATCCTCTTCTTTCCTCTTCAAATTTTTTCTTCTTCGTACTTGGATCAAACAACTATGTCTTTTATGTAGCTCTTTTGACCCTCGATTCTTATGTAGTCTTTCCTGGACTCACATTGTCTTCTCCTGTAACAACGCCTCCTCTAGTGATAAAAACAACTCTGGGATCCTCTCTGCGAGGTTTGGATAATATTAATTGCACTTGTTGGTTTCCTCCTCGCCTCTCCTAAGGTTTAACTAACAATGATGGACAATCCTCAATAACATGTTCAAATGAGTTGTAATAGTTGCAAGTGGTACAAGGGTTCTGAAAATCCCTTGCCAAATGACACGATTGGGTGCATTTATAACAAATGATCTGACCTCAACCTCGACCTCGACCCATGCCTCCTCCTCATCCTCTTCCTCTGAATCCACCGCAAGGATTGAAGTTTCCTCTTCCTGGGGAGTTAAAATGTGTACCATTTCCCTCTTGATGCATCTCTCCTTGAATCCTATATGTATCTCTTGACCTTTCATGCAAGAGGTCATAAGCCTTACAGTCCTTCTCATCATGCCCCACAGATATTCATAATGTGTAGTAAAGGTTGGTAGGTGTCTAGACATATTTTTGCATGTAATAACATTCACCAGTGCGATGTTTGTTTCTACATACCTAGCACCAGGGTAGAGTAACCTGCTTCAAAGGGATCGGAGCTCCAAAGGCCAAGTACTCATTAAATAGGGGACAATGCTCCTTGTCATGGCCCTTTGATTTACATCTAATACATCAGATGTCTTCTTTTTTATCTTTTCCCTTTTCTTTCTTCATATCTTCGACCTGCAAAGATAAGCTAGTTTGTTGACTCAAAATTTGACTCATACCTAAGATGGATTCTCCCATAGGGGTTGATTCTAGTTTCATGGCGATCTCCAACGCCTCAGCCTGTGAAGAGACCTTATGTTGCATCATAGGAAATCTGATGTGTGGTAAGATGGTAGCAATGAACCGTTCCTTATTCTGCCTGTCAGAGATCTGAAAACTCAATCAGCTTGTCAAGGTCTTAAACCTCTTATCAAACTCCCAAACAGGTTCAACTACTCTCTAGTTGATTTCCTTCAGTTTTGTAATGCACTGCGACTCCAACTTGGGTTTCTTTAATTCTGCACTCAATGCAGTCTCAATATCATTCAGTGGTTTAGGTTGTGAAAACCCTTTAACAAACTTCATGTATTAACACAGTGTGCGGTCTCTCAAGGTAGTACTAAACTGAGCTCTCTTAACAACTTCATCACTGAATTTCTTAATACTCCATATAGCTTCGCATAAGAACCAGTGATGATCAGGATCTTCAAATCCATCTCCTCTAAAGATAGGTAACCTCATTTCATATTCCATAGATCTTCCTAGGTTTCTTGACTGATTATGTATTGGATTGTCGGTAACAATGCTTTGAGTGCTCTGATAACTCTAACTACTCTGGTTACTTAACGCTACTATAACAACAGGAGGAGTAATAGTACTTAATTCAATAGTAGGCGTAGTGCCTGAAGTCTCTGATTCTTCTCGACAAGGTTCTTCATTCTTCCCTTCCTCTTCCCTAGAGGACTCTAAATGTTCCTTGTTCAATAACTCTTATTCTTCTCCACTGTAGAACCCTT
>ML787286.1:416888-433328 GCA_009831015.1 Picea engelmannii | reverse complement strand
AAGTATTCAGAAAAGAACAGAAAAGATACAATGGAAAATACAAACATTACACAGAGATTTCTCCCCTGGAAACCCAAACCGGGAAAACCAGCATATTCTATATTCATTCATTGTGTTACAATATTTACAATACAAAATACATATAGGAGCCAGCGGCATCCAAAACCCTAACCCAATGACCTGGATTAGTTCAAAACCCTAATTCCTTAACTGGAAATAGAAAACCATCGGCAAAGAAACCATGTGCTAAAAAACCACCTAAATATAATGCGGTCCTGAAAATGCGGTCCTGATGCAAAAAAACAAAATTGGGGGTGCTGCCCCCAAAACCTCGCCGGGGGGGCTCCGCCCCCCCCTAACCCCCCTGCCCACCTGGCACAGATGCTCAGACACTACTACTCATGCAAAGAATATAACATATACCCAACATTCTCCCACTTGTTGTTTTCTTTGCACACAGGGGGTTACTGGGTTACATAGTCAACAATCCAAGGAAACAATGCCCATGGATCCTCTACACTATGAGAAATTCTCAGTGCTCACATATTTTGTTAATGAAACTGCAACATTCTTTAAAGTGTCCACCTTCATTAGCAATACTTTCTTTTCTTCAACCATGTCTCTCACAAAGTGATATTGAATATCAATATGTTTTGTCTTTGAATGATGAGTTGGGTTCTTTGCCAGAAAAATTGCACTCTGATTTTCACAATCTATTCTTATAGCTTGTTTTACCAACCCAATACCTTAACACAATATTTGTAACCATACTACTTCCTTACTTGCATGAGTGGCTGCCATGTGTTCAGCTTTTGTAGTTGAAAGTGCCACTACAGCCTGTCTTTTGCTCATCCAACTTATTGCTCCTCCAAACAGGTTAAATACATACCCACTTGTAGATATCCTATGATCCAAATCTACTGCCCAGTCTGCATCCAAAAATCCATGTATATCCACCACTCTGTCCAATCCCAGTCTTCCTTCATAGCACATCCATGCCTAGTAGTGCCACGCAAATACCTGAAAACCCTTTTTACTGTTGTCCAATGCTCCTTCCATAGTTTTGACATATACCTGCTCAAAACTCCCACTACATGTGCAATGTCCAGTCTAGTACAAACCATTCCATACATCAAACTGCCAACTGCACTGGCATATGGAACATGAGACATGTGCTCCTCTTATTCATGTGTCTTGGGACACTGATCCGTAGATAACTTTACACCAACAGGAATAGGAACCTTGACCGGTTTGCATTCATGCATATTAAACCTCTGCAATATTGTCTCGACATATTTTCTCTGATTTAACCAGATTTTCTTCTTTTTCCGATCTCTTTTAATTTCCATGCCCAAAAATAAATTTGAAGCACTGAGATCCTTCATGTCAAATTTAGAGGACAACTGAGTTTTCACAATCTGGATAGTCTCCTTGTTGTTTCCTATCAACAACATGTCATCCACATACAAGACCAAATAAATCAAATGATCAACAATTAATTTAAAATACACATAGTGATCCTCTTTGTTTCTTGTGAAGCTAAGTCCCAGCATATAAGTATCAAAATTTTGATACAACATCCTTGGTGATTGTTTTAAACCATACACGGATTTTTTCAACTTGCATACCAGCTCCTTATTTTCCTTCACAATATAACCTTTCGGTTGCTTCAAATAGATTTCTTCTTCCAGATCCCCATGTAGGAATGTTCTCTTCACATCCATTTTTTCTATTTCAAAATCAAATGCAGCAACAGATAACATAAATCTTATGTAGGTTAACTTGGCAACAAGAGAAAAAATCTCACCAAAATCAATTCCCTCAACCTAGGAATCACCCTTTGCTACTAACCGAGCTTTGTATTTCTCCACTTTTCCTTCTGCATTCATCTTCTTTTTAAATACCCATTTGCTGCCAATGGGATTTCTTCCAGTTGGCAACTCCACTAGATCCCAAGCCTCATTTTTATCCAAATATGCCATTTCTTCTTCCATGGCCCTTTTCCAGAGATTTTGATCCTCTGAATCCACTGCCTCCCTGACAGTTCTAGGATCATCATCAGTAATAGACAAAGAAAAATTTGAATGGAAATCAGATGGACTATACCTTTCCGCTAGCCTTCTTTCTCAATCCAATCTCCTCAATACTGGAGTATGAGGATCTTCTTCTTCTTATTCATGTTCTTCTGTAGATTCAGATTCATCATCATTTAAATCAAATGCTATCTTCTCTGGTTCTTCCTTACTTGGTAGGACTTCCTGTTTAACAACATCCTTCATTTCTCTAAACACCACATCTCGGCTATACACTACCTTCTTAGTTTCTCAGTTCCAAAGCTTATAACCTTTGAGACCATCTTTATATCCAATAAAGATACATTTTTCAACCTTCTTATCCAGCTTACTCCTGTTTTCCTATGGAACATGAACATATGCATCGTAGCCAAATACCTTAAGATGTGTGAGAGAAGGTTCCTTACTAGTCCATACCTTTTGTGGAGTCTTTTCATTCAACGTTGATGAGGGTGATCTGTTGACCAGATAACATGCAGTACCCACTGCCTCTTCCCAGAATTCTTGCCCTATCCCGGCACCACTGAGCATGCACCTTGCTTTTTCCATCAGCATCTTGTTCATCCTTTTTACAACTCGATTATGTTGAGGTGTATATGGAGTATTCTTCTACCTTTCTATACCACACTTCTTACAGAATTCTTCAAATTCATTCTCATAGAACTCACCTCCATTATCTGTCCTCGGCACCTTAATTCATTTCTCAGTTTGATTCTCAACAAGATCCTTAAACTCTTTAAACCTATCAAAGACTTCAAATTTATTCCTGAGGAAATATATCCAAGTTTTCCTCGAGAAGTCCTCTATAAATGAGACATAGTACACAGATTTTCCCTATGATGGGACTTACACAAGTCCAAAAACATCACTGTGAACTAGCTGTAAAATTCCTTTTGCCTTCATTGAACTAGAGGGGAATCTTACTCGATTTTTCTTCCCATATAGACAATGTTCACAGAAATCAAAATCTAGAGAGTAGTTAGACATACCTTCAACCATACCTTTACCATGTAGTAGTCGAAGACCCTTCTCTCTGATATTCCCCAGTCTTTGATGCCACAACATAACCTTTTCTCCAGAGACTATAGAAGTTCTTTATTATTCAACTTCAATATCAGGAACAATGGAGATATTACACCCATCACTGATAGTGATTCCTAGTAGTTTATACAGAGTTCCAAACCGAACTCCCTTCATAAACACCATTGCTCCTCGAACCATCCTGCAAGTTCCCTTTTCAAAAATGGTTTTTACCCCTTCATCTTCCATTTTGCCTACAGAAATCAAATTTTTGGCCATACCTGGGATGTGTAGAACACCAAGTAGTGTTCTAATCCTTCCATCTATGAGTCTCAACTTGACCCTTCCTCTTCCTATTATTTTGGTTGTCGAATCATTACCTAAGAAAACATTACCTCCATCATACTTTTCATATTCAAAGAACCACTCCCTGTGGGGAGTCATATGAAAGGATGCACCAGAGTCAATCAACAATGCCTCATGATCTTCATGTGTTCTTGAAGAGGCCAAGTACACATCCCCTCCTTCTTCCTTGAAGGTCTTTTCTTCTGTAGAAGAAGATTCTTCGGATCCCTTCTTTTTCTCAACTTTGGATCTACCCTGCTTCTTGTAGTGCCCTTCTTTTCCACACCTCCAACATACCCTTACAAACTTTCTAGGAGATTTAAATCTACCCTTAGACTTGGATCTCCCACTCGAGAAATTAGATCTATTTCTTTCCTGGAAACGTCCTCTTGCAAATAATGCGTCTGTGTTATGTCCTTCCATATTCTTTCATCTCATCTCCTCCAACAACAAGGATGAGACCAATTCTTCAAACTTCAAAGAAGTTGTATTACTACCTATGGCCATAACCAAACTATCCCATGAGTCTGGTAAAGAACACAACAAACTGATACATTTATCTTCATCTGAAATTTTAATCTCAACAGATACTAACTGACTTACCACATTATTGAAGGCGTTCAAATTCTCTGCCACCAAGTCTCCATCTCTCATCCTCAAGTTATACAACTTCTTTCTCAGGAATAGTTTATTTACCAGGGACTTAGACTGATACAACTTCCCCAACTTTTCCCATAAATCCTTAGTTGTAGCTTCCTCTGACACATTCAGTAATACTGAATCAGAGAGACACAGTTGGATTGTGCTCTTTGCCTTTTGATCCATCTTTTTCCAGTCATCTGCACAAGTTCCTAAAGGTGCAGTACCTGGATCTACCATGATCCACTTATCTTTGTCCACCAAAAGATATTCCATCTTGAGCTTCCACAACTCAAATCTTTTCCCATTAAACTTCTTGATCTCCATGTTCAAATTGCTTGCCATTTCTTTTCACCTGAAAAATAGTACCACAGATCTCCCACTGTAACAAGGCTTATCATAGTCCTGAGCCAAACCCTTGACCACAAAGGCATCCCCTTGAAGCCAATAAAGATCTGATACCAAATGTAAATTATAACCTTGTACAATATCTATTGCAAACATATATTCAGAAAAAACCAGAAAAGATACAATGGCAAATACAAACATTACAAAGAGATTTCTCCCCTAGAAACCCAAACTGGGAAAACCAACATATTCTATATTCATTCATTTTGTTACAATGTTTACAATATAAAATACATATACGAGCCAACGACATCCAAAACCCTAACCCAATGACCTGGATTAGTCCAAAACCCTAATTCCTTAACCAGAAATATAAAACCATCAGCAAAGAAACCATGTGTTGAAAAAACATCTAAATATAATGCAGTCCCGAAAATGTGGTCCCGATCTCAAAAAAAAATTCGGGGGCACTTCCCCTGAACCCCCTGCGTGCCCAATGCATATGCTCAGACACTACTACTCATGAAAATAATATAAAACATACCATTGAAAACAACATGATGTATACTATCCATCCATGGTTGTTGTATCTTCATGTGCATTGTCCTTCATCAAAGTTGTGGTCCAAAACCCATGACTAGGGTTGACAAAAACCAATCTTCCAATAAATATGCTTCAAAACATTTATGTAAAAACTTCTTGAATTCTTCGACCACCACCCTGGAAAATATGGCTGGTACATTCTTCAATCTGAAAGGAAGCATAGTGTATTGGAAAGAACCCCATTCTGTGGAAAATGTGGTCTTATGGCGATCTTCCTTACCAATCCTGATCTGGTGATAACCTGAAAATCCATCTATGAAGGAGTAAACTTATTTTCCTCCTATATTATCTAACACTTTGTCAGTAAACGATGTAGGGAATGGATCATGTAAACATGCATCATTCAGTTTCCTCAAGTCTACAAAGATTCTGATCTCTCCTAACTTCTTATCATGTACCACCATAGGGCTAATCCACTCTGATTCTTCAACGGGTTCTATGATTCCTTCTTCCAGCATTCTGTCTAGTTCAATCCTGAGTTTCTTCTTATACTTGGGATTCAGTCTGTAGGGTCTCTACTTGGCTGGCCTTACATCTGGTTTCAAGGGGATCTTCATTTCTCCCATGGGCCCTTTAATTCCCTTCATGTCTGTGAACTTGGTTGGAAAAAATCCCTGATACTCATGTACTTATTCTATAATCTTATCAATAGTTGCATCATCCTAGTAATCTCCAATGTTGGCCAACTTAGGTGATTGCTCTGTTCCAATATTAACTTTATTTATTTTAATTGGTTGTCCAATGAAAGGTAGTTCAACCCATATCCCTTCTATGTCTCTCTGTCCTTCAGTTTCTGCAATGTTCAGATTCCTAGAGTCATCATCTTCATCATCATTGATACTGTAGCAACCTTGTAATTTATGAAGAGGGGCAATCCACTCATCTTCTCCTTGTTCCAAAGGAAGGTTAGGTGCCTCCTCAAAGACTTTATGTATTACAACTTGTAAAGCCTAATCTACTGTGGAGTACTGACTTTCAAATAAAAATGTAGCTATAAATTTCAGGGTCATACTATACCAATCTGAAGTGGTGAGGCACAGTTCTTCTTTAAAATACCAATTGATGGGCATTGTGTACAAAGTGTTAATGAATTTATGCACCCATTGTTCTTGAGGAATGTTTCTCTAGGCCTCCTCACAACTCTGCACATGGTCCTTCAGACATCTCTGACCTGTTTATCAGACTTCGCACCCTTCGTCTTGTTCTGAAAAGAGCATTGTCATCAAAGTGCGACATTGGACCCACTCTGTGATGTTCTTCTTGTGTGTTCCCCACAATCTTGCTAGCATTTCTTTCAAGGCTTTGTGCGATGCCAACAACCTTTGTTGTGTTGATACAAATTCTTCAAATTCCAATAAGAATGTTTCTAAATTATTTAAACCATCAAATGTGTGTAGGTTACTTACTTTTGTGTCGATCCAGTGAACTTCCCTGGTCAATCTGGCACACCTCCGCGCAGAAAATTCATACATTTTGTTCTTCCAATTCTCCACTGGTTCTTCTAAGTATGATGAGCATGCACTCTCACTTCGCCAGCTCAAATTTCCATCTGTCATAGGATTAATGTAATAATGTTGTCTTGATGTCAATTTATATATATTCTCTAGTTCATAAGCACAGTCTTCTTCTCTGATGGGTTATGTATATCTGTGACCTTCGTCAGGATCAAGACGCACAATGACCATAAATCCATCGCCTTAAAACGTCATTCTTATTTTCTTTAAGTAAACCACAATAGAATTTTTGAAAGCCCAATCAATTCCTAACAACGTAGGATAAGGACAATTATCATCAACTATCTCAATTACATCAAAGTCTTCAAACGTTCGTATCCCATCGATGTCCACAAGGACATGCTCCAGTTTTCCAAAGGGGCTTATTGCCTACTGATTATCCATCCTGAGCCTAATAGGGGAATAAATCAACTTAGGTTTTCCCATCAACTCCCATGTCTGCTTCATCATAATGTTGACCTTTGATCCCAAGTCGAGGACCATGTAATCTATGCCATAGTCCCCAATCTGAGCATTAAGGTGTAGTTCCTTGTTTGTCCTTCTCTTTCTAGATACTTGATGTACTTCTCTATTTAGTAGAGGATATACCCTTCCTATCTCATACTGTCTGATTAAGTGTTGTAGTTCTTGTATGCATCTTTCTTCCTTAATCAAATCACTAAATGTATACAAGAAACCTACAAGATTTCTTACCTATTTTCCTTCTCCAAGTGATGCAGACTGATCAAATTCCAGAGGCATTCCAAATTCTCTCACTTCTGGTTGTGCCTTTAATGAAGAAGCCCGTTCTCCTCCAAATCCTCTTCTTTCCTCTTCAAATTTTTTCTTCTTCGTACTTGGATCAAACAACTATGTCTTTTATGTAGCTCTTTTGACCCTCGATTCTTATGTAGTCTTTCCTGGACTCACATTGTCTTCTCCTGTAACAACGCCTCCTCTAGTGATAAAAACAACTCTGGGATCCTCTCTGCGAGGTTTGGATAATATTAATTGCACTTGTTGGTTTCCTCCTCGCCTCTCCTAAGGTTTAACTAACAATGATGGACAATCCTCAATAACATGTTCAAATGAGTTGTAATAGTTGCAAGTGGTACAAGGGTTCTGAAAATCCCTTGCCAAATGACACGATTGGGTGCATTTATAACAAATGATCTGACCTCAACCTCGACCTCGACCCATGCCTCCTCCTCATCCTCTTCCTCTGAATCCACCGCAAGGATTGAAGTTTCCTCTTCCTGGGGAGTTAAAATGTGTACCATTTCCCTCTTGATGCATCTCTCCTTGAATCCTATATGTATCTCTTGACCTTTCATGCAAGAGGTCATAAGCCTTACAGTCCTTCTCATCATGCCCCACAGATATTCATAATGTGTAGTAAAGGTTGGTAGGTGTCTAGACATATTTTTGCATGTAATAACATTCACCAGTGCGATGTTTGTTTCTACATACCTAGCACCAGGGTAGAGTAACCTGCTTCAAAGGGATCGGAGCTCCAAAGGCCAAGTACTCATTAAATAGGGGACAATGCTCCTTGTCATGGCCCTTTGATTTACATCTAATACATCAGATGTCTTCTTTTTTATCTTTTCCCTTTTCTTTCTTCATATCTTCGACCTGCAAAGATAAGCTAGTTTGTTGACTCAAAATTTGACTCATACCTAAGATGGATTCTCCCATAGGGGTTGATTCTAGTTTCATGGCGATCTCCAACGCCTCAGCCTGTGAAGAGACCTTATGTTGCATCATAGGAAATCTGATGTGTGGTAAGATGGTAGCAATGAACCGTTCCTTATTCTGCCTGTCAGAGATCTGAAAACTCAATCAGCTTGTCAAGGTCTTAAACCTCTTATCAAACTCCCAAACAGGTTCAACTACTCTCTAGTTGATTTCCTTCAGTTTTGTAATGCACTGCGACTCCAACTTGGGTTTCTTTAATTCTGCACTCAATGCAGTCTCAATATCATTCAGTGGTTTAGGTTGTGAAAACCCTTTAACAAACTTCATGTATTAACACAGTGTGCGGTCTCTCAAGGTAGTACTAAACTGAGCTCTCTTAACAACTTCATCACTGAATTTCTTAATACTCCATATAGCTTCGCATAAGAACCAGTGATGATCAGGATCTTCAAATCCATCTCCTCTAAAGATAGGTAACCTCATTTCATATTCCATAGATCTTCCTAGGTTTCTTGACTGATTATGTATTGGATTGTCGGTAACAATGCTTTGAGTGCTCTGATAACTCTAACTACTCTGGTTACTTAACGCTACTATAACAACAGGAGGAGTAATAGTACTTAATTCAATAGTAGGCGTAGTGCCTGAAGTCTCTGATTCTTCTCGACAAGGTTCTTCATTCTTCCCTTCCTCTTCCCTAGAGGACTCTAAATGTTCCTTGTTCAATAACTCTTATTCTTCTCCACTGTAGAACCCTTCGTCCTATGCCAGTGGCTTGTGAGTCTGCTCAAACAGGTTCACCAGAGGAACCTATCTGAAGGTTCTCCCACTACATGTACTTCCAACCTCTATATCATTGTCACTGTCTGAGTTCTTGAACATTATATTTTCAATCAGACTGATTATTGTATCTTCAAGATGTTCTTCTCATGCAATAAAATCTTGATCTTCAAATTCAAAAAATGTAAAAAATTTCCTCTAGGTCCCTTAAAAAAATATCTCTCTACTTGGGTATATGACTCTACTCTAGAAATAAAAAAATTAGTAATGTACCCTCCAATAGTGCTATCAAACCAGTGATCTACTGCTCTTGACATGACATTATCAACTCTCTTGACCTTCTTGATCAGTGCCGACATCCAAACCATAGGTGGTCTAGGTCTGATTTCAAACTGGGTATCTTCTAATCTGGCTAACCACTCATATAACTTCTTATGAATTCCTCCAAAGAAAATCTTGTGTATATCAGTAAAGATATACCTTCCTAACCAATCCTCTGTACTAATATTAGGGTTCTTTTTCTGGGCTTCAGCGAATTCTTTTTCTTGTTCTTCTATCCACTTCTGAATCTCTGTCTTCGATGTAAACCACCTTAACATTCCCTCAAGAAGGTCATGGTCCCAGTAACAGAAACATTTGTTGGCACAGGTGAAGACCTAGGGTTCAACTCTAACAACGCACCAACAAGCCCTTTCGACAACACCTGCGAAGTAGATGTAGTCTCACCCGAAGTAGTGATAGGGAGGTTGTAGGACACATGTGTCTACAACCATAAGAAGTGCAAAGTGGATCCAGGGAAACACACACAAAAACCTAGTTTTTCTTTACCATGCTTAAGCTTAATTCACAAGTTATATCTTAGATCTAACACATCAATCCAATAACAGTATAACAGAAAGAAAATAACACAACATCAACCACATAAAAAAACAAGATATACGTGGTTCACCCTCTCCCTGGGGCTACGTCGACAGAACTGTGCTTCTTGATATATTAAATGGAAACATATAGTTCTATCTGTGCTCTTAGCTTGCATATCTCTCTCTCTCTCTCTCTCTCTTCTCTCTTCTTCTCTCCCCTCCCTGCGCACCCGACTACAGGGTTGATCTTCGCACCCAACTGAAGATATTACAATAGGGACTCTTCTACAACAACACACTTCTCTCTCTCGACAAAACAAATTGACATCCATTAACCCTCATAATATGAACGAACCCATCCCAACTCCTCTAGACGTTTATTTATACATTACATGGAAAATGTATAGGTGTCAAAACCCTAGATCCAAAACCCTAGGTATCTAAAAACCTAGGTCCACTTGACCCACGTTTTTAGGGATTTTCCAGCCTGTCTTTCCTTCATTTCCGTGAGGTGATCCAAAGAACTCGTTGACATATTCTTCCACTTACTGAGTTGTCCATGATCCATCTTACCTTGTTGATCTATCTTCCTTCGTCTTCTCTTCCAATGGCTAGCTTTTCCTTCCTTTGCTCCTTCGTTTCTACTTCTTTGACCACTTCAACCCATTCTCAGTCAATTTGATTTCCACATTGTTCGTACTTTTCCTTTCTTCCTTACTCTTTTCTTTCTTCCATAACCAAGGGCCAACAATAATATTCATTTTTTTCCTCCACTCCCGCTCAGTCGGCAAATGTCCATTATATATAGTCGTAGAACAACCCCAATGGTAACCAACAACCAGGAGGGAGTAAAAGGAAAGGAAATGGTAATAATCGTAAGGGTGGGAGGAATAATAATAATAATAAATCCAAGTACAATTCTAAAAATGATAGATCGAACAATAATGCTGGTGAGGGAAAGAAATAGAAGTGGAAGGTGAAGTTTCCTTTTAAGCTTTGTACTAATCATCACCTTACCCACTTGTGCCCCAAACTCGAGGAATCCGCGAGGCTCTTATCTCAACCACCTGCTATGCTAAATAATACTTTTATGCATAATCAACACATGGCCTCAAGCTCTTCTAATGCCGGAAATGTAGCTAATGGGAATAAAAACCCCCTGGTGCATGAAGGTGACTAGCTATGTGTAAATATGGTCAAGTATCAGATTAATGTAGCTACTTGGTCTTGCAATTAGAGTTCTTCTTAGGCTGTTCTAGGGATAGAGTCTACCCCTCCTTTGGAAACTCCTTTTCAGATTGAAAATCGAGAGCTTTTTCCTTGTATTCTGAAAGGAGTACTAAAACTCTCTACCCACAAACCTAATGCAAGAGCTTCCCAAAACTTCTCTATTGTCAAAGATATTGGTGAAAATCCTTGTGCGATGCCAGCTTTGGAGGTACTCCAGACATGTCTTTCATAAAGGAATTCCTTGTTATCTGCGTTAGGATTTCTAGACCCATGTGGATCTAAGGTTATCAAGTTTGACATCACGGATGTGAATCCTTGCTTGCCTTACCACGTGGCCTTTCAATTCCATGCGGATTACTCAAAGTATAATATCAAGAATATCATTGTTGATGAAGGTGTTGCAACATGTGTGATGTCCCTAACCTATTGGAGAGCCATTGTCTCTCCAACCCTCTCTCAATCTCTGACTATGTTGACCGCATTTGATGGTAATTCTTTCCATCCCCACGGTATTGTTCCTACATTTCTGGTCCAGTTATGCAGAAATACAGTGGAGGTGGATGTCTAGGTGGTTGATGCACCCCTGAACTATAATTTATTACTAGGGAGTAACTGGACTTGTGCTATGACTGCAGTCATATCGTATGTTTTCTGTACTTTATTTTTTCCTCACGAAGGGAAAATAATGACGATTGATTAGTTTTCCTTTGTGCATGCTATTCCCAATACATCAGTTAGACCTTCGATCCCCGTGATGGACAATTCTCAGCCAACAACTGAGGATATTGGTGTTGGAATGTATTCATCCCTCATGGGTATGTTTGATTTCATGGCACCAATTCATCACATTTATGCCATGTCCAGTAGGTTTTCTTCGTCAATGAGGTTTGTTCCTTTCCGCACTTCATATTTTAATGATCCTTGAACCCTACCCTACGAATATAGATTTTTGTTTTCTTTAATTCCCAGCAATAATAGTTTCAGGTCCCGACAACGAAACCATTTGTTGTCACAGGGGCAGACCCAGGGTTTAATGCTTCAACAAAGCAACAACCAAAACCCTAACTACCAGCCCTTTTGGAAACACCTGCGAAGCAGATGAAGTCTCACTCGAGGTAGAGGTGAGGGGGGTTGCAGGACTCAGGTGTCTACAACCAAGCTGGGACATAGATCTATGATACAACACTTAACATAGAAGTTAGCCAATCAATATCCAGTAGTTCATAAGTCCCATTCACATTGAATATTAAACCCTAATTCCATATCAGCGCAGTAGAAACCAAGATCAAGTAATTTCGATCACCTAGCACATAGAATTTACTCAGATCTAACAATCAAATATCATAAAGCACTAAGTATCCATGGATCTATCTATCATACATCAAGATCAGTGCACTAAGCAGATAAACACATAAACAACATGAGAAATATTGCACAAAGAACATTAGAACATAGGATATACATGGTTCACCCTAGTTCAGGGCTACGTCCACCAACTTCTTCTTCTCTTCCTTATTGATCTTCAATATTTCTACATTATTTGGCTCTTGTGCACAAAGCCACAGAGCACAAATCTGCAGAGGAAAAGAGATATGCGCGCAGCCTGCCAGATCCTCCTTCCCAAAATCAAGTCAAGGCACAGATCCAACTCCTTATTAGCACAAAGCCTTACACATCCTATGCACAAAGCCTCTTAAAATTACCTGCACTAAGCAAGAACAACTCAATACAACACTTATCTAAAATTTTGACATATTCTTGCAAAAATCCAACTTAGACAGACTTCTCTCTAAGTCTTATCTACTTATTTATACATTACAAAAAGGCCTAAATATGGGTAGAACCATGGGCCGACATCCCATACCCATTACATAAACCCTAAAATCCCCAAAATCCCGCAACATAGGTGAGATCTTGTGATCTCAGCTCCGCCTGGGCGCTCCATCTTCGACCAGCCTATTGAAGTCCCAAAGATGGTCAAACACAATCAATGTTTCCTTAAACTTGGTCAAGGACCAACARGCCCCCAACACTCACCTGTGACTCTTCTTRAGTCACTCAAATCTGGGCAGGGCTGGCTGCTTTGAAGGCTTCGAGATTAGCTCGAGTTGCCTCGACTTGTTTATTTTCCAGAGGCTCCTTCTCGGTGAACTCCTTAATCACTTTCTCGGTGACAAGCCCTTCCAGGCATTGTTCCACTATCGCAACCAGTTGGTATAGCTTTGAGCCTTGTCCTTCAACTTATTCAAAAATCATGCAGGCTTCGTCTTGTACCAACTAGAGTCTCTGTATCACTTCCATAAAATTTCTCTCGATAGCAGTAACATGTTGTTGGACTGCGCACTGCTATTATGACCTATTCATCTTCTCAACTATAGTAAGTAGCTTCATATGTGCTCCAGATATTTTGCAAGGGGCTCGTAGGTCTACGCACTTCAATCACTTAGTTTCTTACACTCTGAGGCCAGTGCCCTGATTCTTTCTACTACGTTTCTGGCAACTTCTTCCCTCTGATCAAGCACTTCTTGTGGAGTGCTCAGTACTCCTTGAAGTTATAAATCTGTTACTCTTGCTTGGAGTTGTTGAATCGCCTCAACAATATTCCCCACTTGGATCTCGACTGAATCTTCTTTCGTCTGTGCCAAAACCGATACAAAATGAAGTGCTCTAGTCACTACCTCTTTAACCCCAACCTGCTCCGTGAGCAGCTAGTCTTTCTCTTGAACTGTATTTTATTTTTGTCCTCCTCGAACATCGCCCTAAATTCATCTTTCTCTTTCTGCGTAGCTTGAGGTTGTTCTAAGACCTCCTCCTTCTCTTTCTTTCAAGCTTCTATATCCTACTCCTTTTCTTCTTGGGCTTAGCGAAATTGCACCTCGGTTGCATTGGCTAAATATTTTAATTGGGTGGGATCATACCCAAATTCTACACTTTCCATTGAAGGAGGCGTAGTAGGTACTGCATGGCTTGAATAGATAGCTTGTTGTATGTCCTTGAGCTCCTTCTCTATTCTGTCATATAGTGTTTCTTGCTTTTTTTTGTGTCTTTGTAGGATATCCTTTGAAGCATCCTCTACGATTGTGATGATGAGGTAAACATAATCCACTGTAAGTACATTCTTCAACTGGGTTTTATTAGCGCGAGCCTTCTTTCTTGTCGAAGGTTTATCCGTGGAAACCTTCCTCTTCTGCGATGTTTCTGATGTGGTGAGGGGATCCATTGGTGGTGTATCTTTGCCTTTATCTTGCTTTTCTCCTTATTCCTCTCCTTCTTCTCTGTTTACTTCATCTGCTCCTCCTCATGCGGGTGAGTCAGGTGCATTTTCCTCTGAAGCGTTGTCAGTCTCTATCTCCTGGACTTCCTATTTTTTATTCTTGTTATTTGCACTAGTTTGGCTATAATGTTCGACCCGGGTGACCAATGGACTTTTGATGATGTCAAGGTCGGAAACTTTTGCATCTACGACTGGTACAAGGAATTCCGCTAGCCATTCCTTAGTGATTTCTTCCATGTCCTCGCCGGTCAAATTATAGTATGACTGTAGCTCCTCCTTACTTTCATCCTTACACGCAATGATATAGATGAAGTCGTGTTCTACGCAAAACTTCATGAATGGTCTGTACTGATGGAGGATATTCGGTGTGATTTAGGGGAATGATTCAATGGCTCACTTTAGCTGTAGGCAGTAAGTATGGAAGACAACATTCGATTGTCACTTCTTCTCCATATCATTCGTGTACCACAAGGTGGAGAACCTTGCGACCAACGAATCTGATGTCTCAACTTCAGGAAATGTTTCTCCTTCCAGCATCTGCCAAGAAACAAATTCAATTAGTACCAGTAACCAACTGAAATGGAATTCATACCCTTGATCTTATGCTTCGAGACAATCCTTTTCCAACTCGTTGACGAGGTAGCTCGCCCAATTCATCTGTATTCCTTCTACGCACTTCCTTGTGAGGTCCACTACGAACCCTGTGACTTGTGTCACCGGTTCTTTCTGACGATATTTCAGCTATAATTTGGAAAGAAAGGTGCACTGTGCCATCCTTGATGGAGGCTACCTTGTAGCCTCGCTTCCGCTTCTCTACATCTCCATAGTCCTCCTTGATGCGTTGTGTCAAGGAGTGATCTGATGTCTTCTTTGGGTAGAATTGTTGAGGGTTCGGTCCCTGCATGCTCAATCCTATGATCATGTGTATCAACACCGGATCCATAGTGTTATTGGATAAATCCATAAGTGCGGATGCAAACCGATCTCCTTAGATCCACCTGGATCTAGAACAAAGCAAGACAGTATATGACTCTTTCCCTAGATTTTGACCATTGAACCAAATAGGAGGCAAGAACAAATAACATACCTTATTATTGCTTCCTATGGTCTTTGTTTCTCCCACTTCGCTCCAGTGCTCTCGTGAAGTCAAGACCAAGACAACACAAACCAACCAAAGTGAAGAAAGCACAATCTATTCAAGAGTCAATCTATGTATATGATAAAGGAGTTATACAATAAAGTGGAAATAGCTTTATGGGAAAGGGACATATTACTATATCATATTAATGGAAAGTAAAGATTACAACCTTAGCCTTGATGTTGCAAACTTCCTTTCGATGGCCCTTGGCTCCGACACACACACTCGCTCACTTGCATGAAGAAGATCAACCCCTTTGGATAAACTTGTTGGAGTCTTCAAACTGTTGTAGCTTCAGTCCTTCACACAATTCTTTCACTAATTATCTAATGAATCTTGCTTAACCTTTCTTACTTTCTTAACCTTTTCCATGAGAATTTCCTCAATATATAGGAGAGAATGAATTAGTTACTTGGATAATAATGGTCCCAAAATATCAGGGAATCCAGTACTAGGATAACCATCCGAATGCCATCTCATCCTTCTAGAAGATTCCCTTCTAGAATCATCAAGAATTCATCTTTTTCCTTGCTTTAGAAAGAGTTCACACCCTAGCAGTTCAAAACAGTGCAAAATTATCACACCCTAGCTTAAGGCAGCCTGCGAGAATCATGCATTCTCGCAGGCAAATGTATTAGCAGTTTGTGAACCTCCTTCAAAAATGATATTTCTGGAAAGAGAAGAAAGTAAATTCCCTCAGGAGAAAGTTCTTATGAAGAGCCTGAGTACACCATCATTAATACATCATCATGATGACCAAAATCATGGGTAACAGAATTCCCCCCAAAGTATGAGGGTGGAACCAGTGACAGCCAATAGACTTTGTAAGTTGCATGTGTGTGTCGAGAACCAGGAGCACATCTAATCGGAAACCTGCGAACAACCAAGCATCTGCAGAATATCATATATATCAATTCTGAGGTAGGCATTCCCATACTCA
>ML787286.1:370811-415789 GCA_009831015.1 Picea engelmannii | reverse complement strand
AGTCCAGAGATAGAAAACTTGAAGGTTTTTCAAGATTATAGAGTTTGGAAAAACACTTAAAAAGAGAACTCTCTCAGTTCCTTTTTCATAAAATAGTCTGAATGAGACCGAAAAAGAGATAAATTATCTCTCACCAGATGCTTACTTCGAATACTTTATCGAGCGTGACAATAGCAAGGTCTCTCGGCGATCTTTTCATGTTTAGAGAGTCTGAAAAGAGCTTAAAGAGGACTCCAAGGGGGTTCCTTTTTCGTATAACCTTGTTGAGCCCGAAAAAGTGATAAAAGTACGCTCGATCACGTTCTCATGTATTTATGAGCGCAAGAACGGACAAAAACGACGCTCAAGATTGTTTTCATTTTTACGCAAGATTTAAAACAAAACAAAACTATGCTTGGACCTAGTTTCATTTTTAGACAAGCTTGAACCAGAGGAAACTATGCTTGAGGTAGGTGGTTTCATTTTTACACAAGCTTGAACCATAGAAAACTATGCTTGCTACTTCCCAATGCATAACATAGGGATGGTTGGTACTTAACCCCCCAGTTTAAGAAGCTAGCGGCTCAAATTCAGCATGAAGTCTAGAGGCTAAGGAAAATTCCCCCTCAAGATTTCTTTCATCCAACTACAAAGGAGAATGAAATGAAGCTTCAAATACTAGACAAAGGACTTGAATCAAGCAGAGAGGGGGGAAACTATTTCATTTTTTAATGAGCTTGACACAGAAACAATAACTATGCTCATAACCTTTGTTTCATTTTTTAACAAGGTTGCCACAGAAATGCAAAAACCTATCCTCAAACATGGTTTCATTTTTTAATGAGCTTGAAATCAAAAAACCATGCTCAAAGACCTCTGTGTCATTTTTTAATGAGGTTGCCTCAGAGACGCAAAAGCTGTCCTCGGAATCTTCTTGATCATGGATTCCAAGAGGACAATGCTCTGGAATGACACCATGTCAAAGGAAAAAACTTGGTCATGGCTTCCAAGAGGTCTTCACTGGAAGGAAGAAACACACTCTAGAAGGAAACCATGTCGAGGGTCGCAACAGGAGTAAAGAGATCAGGCTCTAACAACCCTATCGAAGAAATCACCATGTCAACTACTGGATCTAAGTCAACAGAAGTTGAAGCCATGGGTGACAATGCCACATAGTTGACCTATGGCAGGGGCGATACTATTTGCATACAAGAACCATTCAGGGAGGCAATCTAGGTGGGGTCATTGAATGAAAGTTGATCAACAGTCACAACTCATCCATCGTGAGGGAAAGATATCACATGAAAAAGAGTAGACACAATAGCTTTCATGGCATAGACATAATCTCTCCCAAGGAATAAAGAAAAATGCAAGGAGTCTTGGACTACCATGACATAGATAAAGACAGTTTTCCCTCCCAGAGTTATAGGAAACTGAGGAAGGGTCCCTAAAGGTTGACTGGTTCTTCTGTTAAAAGATAACAACTTTTGAGTAATTGGCACAAGTGGAGGATAACCCAAATCTTTCCAAGCAATAGAGGACAAAATACTAACGGATGAACCTTCATCTATCAACGTCAGAGGAACGTCCAAACCACAAACATGTACTGTAATCTAGAAAGGAATGTAAGAGGGAAGACGAGGTCCAGTTAGCACACCCCAATCAAAATGGATGGCCTCATTACTTGGAAGGAGTTTCACGGGAGAAGGAGGAATACCCCCTGACACGGCAGAGTCTGTATCAACGAGAAAAACATGGGCAGTACCGAGTTTACGCTCGAGTGGGAGAGTAGGATCGACCGATGATGGGATCAAATTGACCACTTGGGTTGCATTCTCCAAAAGGAGAATGGGGTCGACAGGTGGAAACAGATTGACCGCTTGGGTTTCACTCTCTGAGGGGAGAATGGGATTGACTGAGGATGGTATTGGATCAACCACTTTGTCAACTGGTTCAACTAAGGACATGACTATATCGAAGTCATGATCAACCGAATTGACCTATGACGGGTCTGGATTGATCATTCCATCAACTATAGGTGGGTTGAGAGAAAACTTGTGATAAGCAGCTGGAAGTTGAGGCTGTGAAACAGTCATGTCTTCCAGTAATTTCGAGGCTTCATCCAGATGAGGACAAAGGTGAGTGAGATGACTCCCTTTGCATAACATACACGGGAACTTGGCTCTACTTTTCTTCTTCCCAACCGTATCATGACTAGATGATGGGGGGTTGTCAGCATGTTGTTAAGAGGCTAACGACATGGGTTGGCGAGGATGTGTAGACCATACTTCTATAACCTTGGGTAGACCAAGGAAATACTTAAGAATATGGCTACCCCTACAAAGCCTGCAAGGGTACCTGGGCCTACGAGGTGTTTGGGTGATCTTGACATCATCAACACTCCCAGCACGATTAACTGTAACCGGTTTCTTTCCAACATATTTAGTAGTGGTTGGAAGCTTTGACCCTTGTTTATCTTTCTTCTTCTTATTCACCGAGTTACTAGCCTCAGAAATTTCGTTCGATGAAGAAGATGGAACGGAAGGTGACCTTGCAAGCAAAGAAGGTGAAGAAGACCTTACTGGGGAAGATGGTGAAGGATCAACATGAGGTTGATGTTCATGGGGGGAAGTGCTTACGACCGAATAACTTACTGCATTCAGGATTACCTGAGTGGAAAACAACCATACTGGTAATCCAATCGTGAGACCTGGAAGGCTCAAAGTAGCAATATGAGGAGGACCAATGTTTCCATAAGAAGGAAAAATAAAAGGTTCCCCTAGAGCAGAAGTTCCTTCATTGGTCATTTCGGGAACGTACACCATTAAAAACAAAAAATCAATCTAGATTTCACTAGGGAAAACAAACAGCACACGCTAAAAATCTAGTAAGCAAGAAAGCAAACAAAACCTTCTCACAATGAACTCACTAGTTGGTGATGAAATCCAACGTTGCGGGAACAAAGTAAGAAAGGGAAGAGATAGAGCAGGTGGAAAAGTTACGTTGACGACCTGCTTAACGGACTTACACCTTGGTGAAATCTCCCACACATAATCATGCGTATACCCTCCAAGGAGCCCGAGTGAGTTTGGTCAACGTCAATTCCAGGTACCGTGAAGACTTTCCCCTCCACAGTCACCTCGGGTAAGAACCTAGAGCGATAGGCCACTAAGGTCACCACCAACAACAATAAATCCTGGGGGGACAGTCGACAGTCCGATCCACATGCAAGGGTAGGGTATCTAGCCCGAAATCAACTCAAAAGGCTTCCACTCATCATTGTGGGTATACCTCCGAGTGATCCCAGTAATACGTGCAATCTCTACACCAAAACCAACAAAGAAGGGTGAGTAACTCTGCTAGTCTCAATGCGACCTCGTGCTTGACCCTTGTGTGAGAAGGGCTTCCCATGAGAGAATGTTGCAAATGGAATTTAACACTCCCTAACTCAAGATACTATGTTTGTTTGCAACTTTGGAAAGTTATCTTTCACACCTATTCCAAAGCCCTACGACTAATCTAATGTAGGTTTGCTACCAGAAAAGATAAAAATGTCTAATCAATTTTTATAAGGGCTTTATTTTATGGTTGTTGTCACTCAAAAGGAAGATGGCGTGGACAATATGGTGTTTTGACTGACTCCAAAATTATGCAAAGATATGAAGATGCAATCTTTTCATTTCGATGAAAGCTATGCTACGATAAGGAGAAAACATTTATCATTCCCATATGCACGATGTCCCAAAATATATTAAACTCATCAAAATCAAGATTCTCAAGAAATAAGAAAAATGTACTGAACACCAATGCACGATTCAAAAAATGCCAAGAATCATGCAATTTCGCTACTTCAAATGCAAGGATGCCCCCACTCTAATATAAAGCAAGAAATTAAATCTTTTTGTTTCAAAACTTTCACTAAAAGCAATAATGAACTTTCTTAAAACAAAGAAACCCAAACTAGTCTTTTCAATTGCATGAGGAAAGTGATCTTTCAAACAATAAACAAATGATAAAAGACCAAGAAAACTCAACTTTCAACCAATCACTGGTTCTTAACTAATCAAACACACTCAGATTCTGAAGTCAGACAGAATGGTTTTGCCAAGAAAAGTCAAGAAATGAAAGTCAAGACACAAATGACAAGAAAAGTCTTGAAATCCTAAGACTGTTCATGCACGCAAACAAAGACAAGAAAGACACCAATCAATGGTCCAAGAAACTCTTATGAGGCACCTAAACTGATCTGGGCAATTGAAGATGCCACAACTCAAATCCAAAATTTTGAAAAAATGGGTTCGCAGGTTGGCAATACTACACAGTGCGAGAATTAGACATTCTTGCAAGTGGCCCTTGAGAAAATTGCGAGAACCTCGCACTGCAACCTAAAGGCAGAGTGCAAACTCTATGGATTCTCACAGGCTACAGTGAAATGCAGTGCGAGAACCTCTGAAACTAGTCAATTTTTTGGAAAATGAAGAAAAATTTAAAAAGGCCTCTGGACCTAGAGGGTGTATCAGGATATCCTGAAGACTCAGAGATTGATAGGACAGGAGAAAAGTGAAACCAGATCAAATGGCCACAGAAAAATATCAAAATCCACAAAGAAAATGGGATTGTTCCCCAGTTGAGTCACCAATTTTGTTATTGGATAAATCCGTAAGTGTGGACACAAACCGATCTCCCTAGATCCACCTGGATCTAGAACAAAGCAAGACAGAATATGACTCTTTCCCTAGATTTTGACCATTGAACCAAATAGCAGGCAAGAACAAATAACATACCTTATTATCGCTTCCTATTGCAAGAACAAATAACATACTAGAAAACTATCTTTGGATTCTTCCTAGTCGTCTTCATCAAGTACCTATGCAGCGCGAGCATCGCATAGTTCTTCTAGTCTCCGAGGTTGAAGTCGATGATCTTGAGAGCTGGGATCAATCCTAACTGGGCTCCAACTGCATGTATCCCCTTCGGGAGGAACGTAATGATCAGTGTGTACTCAAAATCACTTGAGACACTGTAACAGTTAACCGCGCCAGCCAAAGGTGGTATGTAGTCCAATAAGACCAATAGGATCTGCTTCGTGTTTGCCATATCGTCGTAGTGCTTGCTTCGTTTCTCAGCTGTGGTTCATCTAGAATGACATGCAGTTGAGGGGAATGATTTCAATCCTCCTTTTGATGATTCTTGTATCCCTACATACATGACTCTCTCATCCATGAGGTCGATCAGAATCTCCTCTACAAATATTTCTAGAGCGTTGTGTTCACTCAACATTCACACTTGTAATAAAATAATTCAGGTAGGTGAACATAAAAGTAAGGTAGTCAAGCAGAAGGCGAGGTCTGTACAACACAAAGTGGTATGTAGTTGGTTCTATGTTAGCTTGTATGTCTCAATTTCCAAAAAGTGGTTCCAGTTCAGCATCTGATGGGTTAAATAAGCAATGTCGTAACATATTCCTCCAACAGGAAGAACTGCCTCAATCAATACGAATCCATCTGTTATGGCGCGATCTCAACGGTCCAATGACGATCCTTCTGTCAATAACTACATTTATAACCATTTCGGAGCGTGATTATAACGGTCGGGACGCCTCCAACGGTCATATAGCTTCATCATGGTGAAGTCCCATTCTACATTGTTATGTTATTCCATCAAGGTTCAAGTTATTCAAGCCTATCTCCTGTGAAGTATTTACTAGAACTTTCTGTAGTTTTTCTAACTTGGCTTTATTCTTACTGATCTTTTGTGACTTCTTTCCAGTCTAAGTCTCTGGATTCCTCTTTCCATTCTTATTCATATCTTTTCTGAGCATAATGACTTCGCACTACTTAGGGTCTTTTAAGGGTAGTAGTTATTCTCTTACAATTTCTGGGGTGGCTGCACTTCGTTTTTGTATGGATAGGTTCTCTAAGAATTTTCTTATGTTATTTCAAATTTGACACTAATTCTCTGGCCCTATGTTGCTTCGACTTATCCTCTTGTTCTTTTATCAGTTGATATATTCTTCGAGTGATGAAATATCTTAGTTCTTTCTTTTTCTTTTCTATGGCTTCCTTCTCTGCTTGCCTTCTGATCCAATCTTTCTCAATCCAAGTATTTCCTAATAAAAGAGGGAAAGGGGTGTTATTCTAAACAAACTTAATGACTTCAAATTCTTATTCGGTTGATGTTTCATGAGAAATCATAGGTACGTGAGTAACTCTTCCACATAGGGTTATCATCTTTCCTTTAAACAAGCCTATCCTTCCCAATGAAGGTACCATAGCAAGATTTCCCAAAATTTCCCAAGTTCTTTCTTGCATAATGTTCACATGTGTTTCTTCATCCAATACACAGTCTATGTCGAAGTCTCCTATTCTTGTTTCTATGCACTGCTTCTCTTTCAAAATCTCTGGTAAATTGATGTCTCTATAATTATTCATTACTTCTTTTAACTGTACTAACATAGTCTCTGATTATTTATGGTTCTCTAACATATCCTTAGTCTCTTGGCCTTCTTCATAGTTTTCTTGTCTCATGTTCATATTTTCAACTTTGGCAATCATTCTAGGGAAATCCTCAACTTCATGGCCAATAGCTTTACAACAGAGACAAATAGGACTTATACCAGGGAATTCCTTAAAAATATGTCCCAGTCTTCTGCAATTATAACATAGTGTCAATCCTCTCTTTCTTTTAAATATTCCTCAACCTTTCCTGTACTATGCACTAGGATCATAGTGTTGGACCTGCAATCTGCAAAAATTCTTTCTAGGTTCCTACATCCACTTGTTAGTATGAAAATTATTTCTATGCATAGGAATAACATATCTTTTTCTACTTCTATCAAGTTTATTCAGATCAACTCTTTCTTCTAGTTGTGCCCTAGTTTTCAGACTAGGACAAAATCTATCAAACATACCTAGATTCATACTTTCGAAGAAAAAAATTCCACTTATCTTACCTTTACCAAAGCATAAATATTTAAGATCTTACCTCCTCCTTTCAAATCCAGTTCCTTTCTTAGCACAAATATTTGTAAGTTAAGTATAATACTGCACACTACAGTAATAGATCTATGCAGAAATATTTATATTTTCTTTAGTTCCCAGCAATCACAGTTTCAAGTCCTGGAAACAGAACCATTTGTTGGCACAGGGGTAGAACCAGGTTTCAACGCTTCAACAACACACCAACAAAACTGTAACTATCATCCCTTTCGGCAAAACCTACAAAGAAGATGAAGTCTCACTCGAGGTATATGTAGGGGGTGTTGTAGGACTCGGGTGTCTACAGCTAGGTTGGGACACAGATATGTGATACAACACTTAACATAGCACTTATCCAATCAATATGTAGTAGTTCAAAAGTCCCATTCACATCGCAGATCAAACCCTAATTTCATATCAGCGTAGTAGAAAACAAGATCAAGTACTTTCGATCACCTAGCACATAGAATTTACTGATATCTAACAATCAAATATCATAAAGAACTAAGTATTTATGGATCTGTCTATTATACATCAAGATCAGTGCACTAAGCAGATAAACACATAAACAACATGAGAAATATTACACAAAGCACATCAGAACACATGATATATGTGGTTCACCCCAGTGTGGGGCTACGCCCACCAACTTCTTCTTATCTTCTTTATTGATCTTCAATCTTTCTACATTCTTCGGCTCCTGTGGACAAACCCACAGAGCACAACTTCGCAGAGGACAGAAGGTTTGTGCATATCCCGCCAAATCCTCCTTCCCAAAATAAAGTCAAGGCACAAGGCCAACTCCTTCTTAAAACAAATCCTTACACATCCTATGCACAAAGCCTCTTACAATTACTTGAACTAAGCCATAATAACTCAATACATCACTTAGCTAGAACTTTTTCATATTCTTGCATGAGGCTGACTTAGACAGACTTCGCTCTAAGTCCTATCTACTTATTTATACATTACAAAAAGGCCTAAACATGGGTAAACCCATGGGCTGACATCCCATACTTGTTACATAAACCCTAAAATCCAAAAAAGGTCGCAAAATAGGTGAGATCCCGCCATCTCAGCTCCGCCTGGGTGCTCCATCTTAGACCAGCCTATCGAAGTCCCAAAGATGGTCAAACACGACCAATGTTTCCTTAAACTTGGTCAAGGGCCAACACCATGTATTGTGAAGGTCAGTCACATATTGGAATGGAAATTCCACTGTCGACGAAAACCATAGTGTATCAAGTTGTTCTCAACTCTACTATTGACCCAGATCCTTTCCCCTTGCAGATGGATAAGGAGGATCTTGTTCTTCGGCCCATATGGGCCACTTCATCATCTTTCTCACATGATTTACTCGATGATACTTTACCTTCAGATGAAGCGATCTTAGAGATGATGAATGGTTTTTATAGGCCATGTGATGATATGCATCATCCCTCTTAATTCCTCCCAGAGCTTGTTAGGATCAAACAGGACAATTTAGATCTACCTTGAGTGAGATAGTCGGTCACGCCATAGTTCCACTAGATACGCATGAAATTTATGTCGAAGGAAACATGGCGAGTATTTATTCTACCATCATGATCGACATCTCTCGCATTCCTGGAAAAATTGAAAATGTATATATCGATGTAGACTGTTCACCTGAATAAATTCAAATATACACTGATCTCTTCAAATAATTTTGTGATGTATTTTCTTGGTCATATTAAGAGATGCCAGGAATCGACCCTCGCATTGTCAAACATGAGATTAAAATCTACCCAAATGATAAACCTATTCATCAATGAATTAGAGTTGTTAATCCTAATAAGTCCTCTACTATTAAGGTAGAGGTGGAGAAACTGCTTAATGTTGGTTTTATCTACCCGGTTCCCTTGACTGAATGGGTATTCAATCATGTTCCCGTGAATAAGAAATAAGGAACCATCCGTGTGTGTATGGATTTTGGAGACCTAAATAAGGCTTGTCCTAAAGACAACTTCTTGACACCTTTCATTGATCAGATACTCGATGAGTGTGCCAGAAGCGAGGTTTTTTCTTTTATGGACGTATTTTCAGGATACAATCAAATTCAGATTAAACCCGAGGATTAACATAAGACGACATTTATTTGTTCTTGGGGTAATTTTTCATACCATAAAATTCCTTTCGTCCTTAAAAATGTCATACAAAACCTTCTTATGAGCCATCTCCTTTGCTTTTCACGATCTCAAGCATATAGTCGAAGCTTACCTCGATGATCTCACTGCTTTGTCTCGCAAGAGAGTAGATCACTCTACCCACCTTCGACTAATTTTTGAGAGATGTCGGTATTATCGCATCCGTTTAAAATCTCACAAGTGCATATTCTACGTTAGGTCGGGTCGTCTTTTAGGATTCTTAGTTTCTAAGACTGGGATCATGGTAGATCCTTTGAAGGTTGATGCAATACTTCGATTTCCTCCCCTATGCAACATTTGTCAACTTTAAAATTTATAGGGAAAGCTAACTTCTTACATCGGTTTATATTAAACTATGCCAATATTACTAAGGGTTTCATGCGTCTCTTGAAGAAGAACATTATGTTTATATGGGATGAGCGAGCCCAAGAATCCTTTGATGCTCTTAAGAAATCCTTGGTATCGATGCCTCTACTGAAACCTTCAGACTACATTAGCGATTACTTTCTTTATATCTCTGTGTTCAAAGGGATGGTTGGTATGGTTTTGGTTCAAGAGGACGATGAGCTCCGTGATCACATTGTCTACTACCTTAGTCGAAACTTAGTCGGCCCTGAACTCAATTACTTTCATGTTGAGAAGCTAGCCTTGGCTACTATACACGTAGTTCAAAGATTACGACACTATATATTTCTTTTCAAAACTACCGTAGTTGTTGATGACAACCCATTTCAATACTTCCTTAATAGGCATATCCTAGGGGGAAAATATAATAAATGGATTGTCATATTGCAAGAGTTTGACCTCGATTTTACTTTGGAGAGATCCAAGAAATCGCTAGTTTTTTCCGAGTTAATATCTAACTTCCCTCGACTATATGAGGATGTTATTCATGTCGATTCATTCGCGGATGAACACGTTTTCCATATATCGTCATCATACCCCTAGTATGGAGACATTTTGATCTATCTTCAAACCTTGAAGTTCTCTTAGCATATTTCAAGACATGATCGACGAATTACACGGTATCAAGCTAAAAAATACCTTATCATTGGTGACATTTTGTATCATAGATAATATATTTCTTTGTTTCTTGATTCATGAGGAGGTTGAGTCCATTCTTAATGACTATCACAATGGGGCTTGTGGTGGTCATCTATTTGGGCTTGCGACAACCAAAAAAATATTGTCAGTTGGTTATTTTTGGTTGTCTATTTTTAAATATTGTGTCAGTCGTAATTAAGTGTCACCCTTGCCATGTGTTATAGTGGGAAAACCCCCCTAAAATACACTAGGTTCTAAAGTGCATGCAGAGCTAACCATCTAAAGTATCCTACTTTTAATAACTATCCTAAAAACACCCCACATTCATGTATAAAGTACAAAGTATAGGGATCCAGTAGTCTTACCTTAAACTCCACGTCCAGTGTCAATCCCTATGCTTTTGGTAGCTTCTCGACTGCAAATCTCCTCCCAAGGCTGACCTGCATTCACCAAAAGACAAACAACAAACTACGAACATGCATTCTATATATGAATTAGTAGGTTAGATTTCATATCAAAATGTAAATCAAACATGAATATTGAACACATCAAATGGTGAGACGGAAAAAGTACTTCTTTATATTAAACTCGCAAAATTACTTACAAAATGAGATCGGTGATTGCTCCTCAAATCGGATCCTAGGATCATCTTCACCAAGCTCCAATTTCTTCCATGTATCCTTCTTCTGTCACAGTTCTCTCTAGACAATGGGCATAGGCTTATGGATGAGGAAAAAGGGCAAGAATAGGAAATTCTGGCTCAAAACTCACAATGTGGCTGCAAATGCTTGGGGCAAGGGGGGGAAATGAAATGGGAAAAGTTTCATTGTAGCTATGTTTATCCTTGGAATGATACCTCAACACCTCTTTTTATGTGAAAAAATTATGGTTATTCGGTTGGATGATGGGCTATAGTCGGTCAATTGGTTGGGAAACTACCCAATAGCCCGTAATCTCATCGAATCCTTTGCAAATTTTCATTTTTTTCAACTTTTGTGGGTATACGCGGGTTGTAATGGTGCAACAAGATTACATACATAGGAAGTAGTGGAGAAGCTAGTGTACATACACAGAAAGTAGTGGTGCAGCTAGCATACATACGCTGGCAGTGTTGGTGCAAGGCGCGTACATCTTCAAAAATAATGTTTTAAGGAAGAGTTCTTCTGTATTGGCTTGGAAAAAATAGTAAGTAAGATGGCCCGATGTCGGGTCTGCATGTGTGGTGAAATTTAGGGTTAAAACAGATTCCCCCTAATGTGTGAGGTCATAAGAGCATATGATGGCCAAAATACATTACAAATCTTTACCAACATACGAAGAAAGTGAGCCCGGGACCGGAGTTCGAGAGGTGCCATCTGTAAAATAACAATTGTCTCACCAAGGCAGGCATACCCATGCTTAGGATGAAATAAATCATGGTTTCCAATCAAATACACTGCAGATCCATGTCATATAATTATATAAAGTGTAGACGTGAGAAATACACAATAGATCTACATCTCAAAATCAAAGATACAAATGTATAGTATCCATCTTCAAGAAGCCAACGACGCTTGATGGCTAGAGATGAGGTCTTCAGAGCTCGAGAAACAAATTCATGATCTTCAAAACTCAGGTAGGAGTGCAATGTGAGTGTACAACTTCACTACCCAGAGGTCTTCGACGACTTGTCAGTGAACGGACCAAAGGATCTCAATGATCAGGCAGAGAACTTCATTGATTTCGAACAAGGAATTTATTGGACTTTAGGGGTGGCCATGCATGAGGTCAAGAGACAAACTACAGAAAGGCTAACTCAAGTTGTGTAAAACTTCCCTTGGACAATAGAATGACTGGTGATCAGACTCAGGCAACATGACATTGACATAAGTTCATGATGCAGGAGGCAACACAAACTCTCCATATGTTTGGAAGAATAACCAAATAGAGGAGGAAACATATCTATGTTATGAGAATAGCTTCCTAAGGTTATATTAAATCCAAAATCTCGACGAACAAATGGAAGGATATGCTTTGTCCAAGGGCGACTCATTGTGCTGCCATAAAAAGAAAATACTTTTCCCATCCTCCTTTTGGGGTATATTTGATTTTTTTGTTGTTTTCAATATTTTGAAATCTTGAAAAGGAATAAAAGAATGTTATGTTACAAAGGAGGAATGAGTGTCGTAAGAATACTAGTTCTAAGCGCACAGAACAAACTAATTCTCAGATAAAGGAGACATTTCCAGGGAAAGGAAACTCAGGAAAATTCCTCCATGGGTCAAGGTGTCAAGATGCAAAGGCAAAGTGCTACAAGGCTTGCATGTAAGGCATGCTTCAAAGGTTCAATTGAAAGCAACATGGATTTGGCATTAGGCCAAAGATGTAGTAATGAAAATTTGAATAATAGAACACAATGATAACGCCCTTCAATGTAATTTTAAATGAGCCCAGATAAGGTAAGCTCAATGCTTTTTCATTTTTAGAGAGACTGAAAAAGTGCAAAAGAAGACTCCACTGGGGTGCCTTTTTCGAAGATAGTCTAGTCGGCTCGAAAAAGGGATAATTTAGCACCGAAATGACATCTATTCAAAACCATTTTAACGAGTGTGATAAAGGCAAGATCACTCGAAAATCTTTTCAATTTTAAGGAGTCTGAAAACATCTTAACTATGGACTCACTACCTTTTTCTAGATTTAGTCTCCTTAGCCCGAAAAAGGTGAAATTTACTGAGGATAACTCTCCTGACGAGATGAATCTCCCGAGGTGTACCTTTTTCCTCCTTAATCTACAGGCCGGAAAAAGCGGTAAACTCGTGCTAGTAGATGTTTTTTTAAACCAATTAATGAGTTAGAAAAAAAACAAGGTCACTCGGCGATCTTTTCAATTTTAAGGAGTCTAAAAAGAGCTTAACTATGGACTCTGTAATGGATGTTCTTCTGGACCAGTTTAACGAGTGTGAAGAAGCAAGCTCACTCAACAATATTTTCAATTTTAGGGAGTCTGAAAAGAGCTTAACTATGGACTCCGTGGGCGTTTCTTTTTCATACATATAGTCCCTCAGGCCTGAAAAAGGGTTAAACTTATACCAGATAATACTCTTCTAGTGAACCAAAGTTCCTAGAGTATACATTTTTTCATACAATTGACCATCCGAACTGAAAAAGGGGTAAACTACCATCGGACAGACATGCCTTCAAGTTTTAGTTTAGCGATCATGAAGGACAACAAAATCACTCAGCAATATTTTCATGTTCGGAGAGTCTGAAAAGGGATTAAAGAACACTCCAAGGGGCTACGACTCATGTATGAAGCAGGTTTAGGTAGATCCCACTGCTAGGCTCAGAATTGTTGATACTGAGAGGGAGGTGAATCAGTATCAAGTACAATATAAAACCTTTTTCAACGAATACTTAAACCATTCAATTATATCCAATGAGCAATGAACAATAGTATAATATTTACACCAATACACCACAATACACCATGCACAATATATGAGAAATAATCAATAGTTATTATTCAAGGGAAGTAATGACTTCCAAAGGTAGCTACAACTTTCAAATGTAAAGGGAGGGATAAACCTTCAAGAGGAAGATACAATCCTCCAATATCAAGAGAGATTTGAACTCTCCATCCTTTCCCCTTCCTTCCACCCAAGAATATATGAGAGATAATAAAACTTTACATTAAATCACTTACATCAACCAACCATCACATAGAACCTGATAATGATTCCTGAGACTTCTTCAATTTATGAAATTATTCAATTATTGGAATACTCTGATCCTGTAGATAATATTACTCAATGTATTCTCTGAAAATTCTCCAAGTTTCACTCCTTGAATCCTCCCCAAAAAGAAGTTATAAAGAGAATTGTAGACCTTGTTCAATTATGGTTTATTCAAGAGACCGAACTTGTACAGAATGCCCTGCGCACAATATTAACATCAGATTATGAAAATTGCACACAAGAAACTAAATTCCGTACTCTTTCCAATTCAATTTTTCCCACTTCATTTGGATTCTCTATGAAGACGTTATGAATCTTTTACCTAGAACACATGTTTATTGACTAGCTTCAGGACTGGTCAAAAACCCTATCTTCCACAGAGTGTATCTCCATAATTATAGTGAATCAAGAGCTGAAATGTTTACCACAGGTACCTTGATATGTCGTCTCAATACCATAGCAATTTCACCATCTAAAGCATTCTAGAAAAAATGTTATAGTGAAAATGGTAAGATGACCTGAAAATAACATACCTTAGAACACATCACCAAAAGACTTCATCCTCCCTTGAAATCTGGCCTTCTTTACTTATGATTTCCTCTTAAATTTGACTTGTGTATCAAACGAATGTAAAATTATATGTATTTATACCATTTATGTCACTTCATTTTAACATTAGGGCCGACCTGACACTTTCTTATTTTGTAATTATTTTCTTTAATTATCTTCAGGGCCTACATGTACTTCCTTCTTCAATTCACTTTGTCATATTCACAAATTCATTTCTCCTCAACCATGATGATTCACGTGGCGTGCCACATACCACTGGAAAAACCATGATGTATAATATCCATTCATGGGTGATGTATATACATGTGCATTTTCCTTCATGTCCAAATACCTTCATCAATCTTGAGATCCAAAACCCATGACTAGGGTTGACATCAATGTAAACAACCAATCTTCCAACAATCTCCCCCTTTGTCATTAATGGAAACACTCATTCTCCCCCTATCATCATCATCCCAATTTCTCTCCCCCTTTGACATCAATGGAAAAGGGTAGGGCTTTAGCCTTTCTCCCCCTGATTTTAATGGAAAAATGTAACTCTCTTCTTTGGGGCTACTCCCCCTGAACATGTGGCACTCAATAATACTTCATCCTTATTTTTGGTCTTTGGGACTTTCTCTTCCTTGGAATCCTTTTGTGTGGCTTTTGTATTCTCTCTATTCTTCATGTCTAGGATGTATATGTTGTTCGGTCTTCTTTTTGCAGTTGCAACCAATCTTCCTGAGTTATTTTCTCTGATTTTACATTTTCAGGAGTCAAACGTAAGAGTGTATCCTTGATCACACATTTTACTAACACTGAGTACATTATGCTTCAAGGCTTCAACCAATAGGACATTCTTTTCTTTTACATTTTTTCTTCCAATATCTACTACACCTTCTCCAAGTATTTTGGCAGATGAGTCATCTCCAAATACAACATTGCCACCCTTTCTCTTCAAGCTTGAATTTGTCTTGATCCCCGGTCATGTGTGAAGAACATCCACTATCTATGTTTCATTTCTATTCTTCTTTACATTCTTCAGTGATTAATGCTATTCGACAATCTTCATTGTTTGTAATCTCTTTCCTTCTCCATATTTTGGTTGGCATAGGGACATGTCCATTCATATATCTATAATCTCATGCTTTTTGACCAAGATAATTACATTTGTAGCAGACAATATTTTTGTCCATCAATGGGGAAAATGAATTATAACTTCTGTTGACAAATCCATGATTATTTCCATATCTTCTATTTACACCATTCACGTTTCTTGCGTATTTGTTCCTTTCATTGATTCTGCAATTAATTTCCTTATGTCCAAAATTTTTGCAAGTATACCAATGACCAAGAAAGAAATTTTGATACCATGGAGTAAGTGGCCTTCTTTGTGATGTAGTCCATATGGGTTCATGATCTACTCTTCTGTAGTTTCCTTCATACTGATTGAATCTTCTTTGATTCCTGAAGGTAGGAGGTATTCTTGGATATTCATCTCTTTTGTAATCATTCCTTCTTTCTGGTATCCTGGTCCACTTCTCATCAATTGTCTGTGTAGCTCTTTCTTCAACCTTCTTGTTGGTATTTGCATCTTCTTTGTATGAAGCTTCACCCATGCATCCAAGATGTGTTAATTCTTTTGGCACTTGAGAGTTTATTAAGCTCTTCCTCGATGAGACAACTTCTTGTTCAAGTTTCTCACAATCTTCTTCTTTCTTCGTCATTTGGACCTTATTTACTTCTCCTATTATTCTTTCTAGTTCGAGTAGAGTTTTCAAGGAAATGGTTTCTTCCCTTAGTTTCTCAAAGTCTTCTAATTGTTTATTCAAGCTTACAACTATCTTTTACATAACTACCCAATTCACTTCTTAGTTTTCTATGTGTGTCTTTGAGCTTGATATTTTCAATCTCAACATGCTTCAATTTTTTAAGATTCTCATCTTCTTGTTGAAACATTTATGCTTCATGATTTTCTTCTTCTTCATTGGAATTTTCTTCTTTAGTGTCATTTATTTCAATCCCTGGATGAGGACATTCAAATTCAACATCTACTACTCTTTCACAATTAAAACAAAAGAACTGGCCTCTATTTTCTTCTTTGAAATCTGAGATGTTGTAATTTGCTTCAACTTCTTCTTATTATTTTGCTTCTTCCCTTGCATAAAGGTCTTGTAGTTTGTTCGAAAGCTCTTTTCCTTATGCACATGATCCCACCTTGTATTTCACTAAATCTGTCAATCCATACAGGATGGTATCTATTGCCAATCTGTTGTTCCTTTTTTATTTCTTCTGAGATGCAGTCTTTGGTTTCTTCAAAGCATTGTATCCTGAAGAAACTGAGAACCAAACATCTGCCCCAAGAGCTTTCAAGTAAGTTTCCATTCTATTACTCCAGTATTCAAAATCGCTTCCATCAAATGTTGGAATCCCATTTGGAATGTTGTCTTCCATTTCTGCATAGGATCTTCCTTCCAGTGGTTAAACTGTACTGAAGGTAACCTTCTCTGATACCAATTGTTGATACTGAGAGGGGGGTGAATCAGTATCAAGTACAATTTAAAACATTTTTCAACTTATACTTAAACCATTCAATTATATTCAATGAGAAATGAATAATAGTATAATAGTTACACCAATACACCACAATACACCATGCACAATATATGAGAAATAATCAATAGTTATTGTTCAAGGGAAGTAATGACTTCCAAAGGTAGCTACAGCTTTCAAAAGTAAAGGGAGGGATAAACCTCCAAGAGGAAGACATAATCCTCCAATACCAAGAGATATTTGAACTCTCCATCCTTTCCCCTTCCTTCCACCCAAGAATATATGAGAGCTAATAAAACTTTACATTAAATAATCACCATCAACCAACCATCACATAGAACCTGATAATGCTTCCTGAGATTTCTTCAATTTCTGAAATTCTTCAATTATTGGAATACTCTGATCCTATAGATAATATTACTCAATGTATTCTCTAAAACTTCTCCAAGTTTCACTCCTTGAATCCTCCCCAAAAAGAAGTTATAGAGAGAATGGTAGACCTTGTTCAATTTTGGTTTATTCAGGAGACCGAAGTTGTACAGAATTCCCCATGCTCAATATTTAACATCAGATTCGGAAAATCGTACACACGAAGCTAAAGTCCATACTCTTTCTAATGCAGTTTTTCCCACTTCATTTGGATTCTCTATGAAGAAGTTATGACTGTTTTACCCAAAACACATGTTTATTGACTAGCTTCAAGACTGGTCAAAAACCCTATCTTCCACAGAGTGTATCTCCATAATTATAGAGAATCAAGAGCTAAAATGTTTACCACGGGTGCCTTGATATGTCTTATAAATACCATATCAATTTCACCATCTGAATCGTTCTAGAAACAAAGTTATAGAGAAAATGGTAAGATTACCTGAAAATAACATACCTTAGAATACATCACCAAAAGACTTCATCCTCCCTTCAAATCCAACCTTCTTTACTTATGATTTCCTCTTAAATTTGATTTGTGTATCAAATGAAAGTACAATTATATGTATTTATACCATTTATGTCACTTCCTTTTAACATTAGGGCCGACCTGACACTTTCGTATTTTGTAATTTTTTTCTTTAATTATTTCCAGGGCCTGCATGTACTTCCTTCTTCAATTCACTTTGTCATATTCAAGAATTTATTTCTCCTCAACCATGAGGATCCACATGATGTGCCACATACCACCAAAAACAACATGATGTATACTATCTATCCATGGGTGTTGTATCTACATGTTCATTTTCCTTCATGTCCAAATACCTTCATCAATCTTGTGGTCCAAAACCCATGACTAGGGTTGACATCAATGAAAACAACCAATGTTCCAACAAGAACAAGAGTCTCTTCGATAGTCAACCTAGAAAGTCTCCCAAAAGGGAAGAAAACACAAACCATTGTGTAAGTCCTCCCACTGTACATAAGTTGTAGTCATGGCTTGAAGTATAGCCTCATCGAAAGGCAATTCAATATATGAGAAATCACGCGAACGAGGAGGGTTGATAGTCCCAAAGGGTGAAGTAAACTGACCATATTCCATATGGCGAAGGAGGCTCTGGCCAGGACTGACAGAGTCTATCAGCGAAGAATCACAAGCATGAGGACTTGAGGATCTACAAACAATGAGATCAGACTCCGAAGGAGACTCAATATCACTTGGACCAAAAGGGGAAAGCAAGGCATCCCATGCCCCCATTGGATAAACCAATGGATCAATTGTTGAGACCAAGTCTCGAGAAGGAAAACATGATTGTGCAGGTTCCTGCTCAGAAGCAATTGAACACCGAGGATAAGACGCCACATAATTAACTCGTGACGGGATAGAGTCTACACAAACACTAGAAATGTGTAAAGGGGTAGTCTGAAATAACACTGAATTAGGATGGTGATCATTAGATTCCAGTTTTTCAATAGTGACAATGCTTCCATTGTGAGGGAAATGCATCACCCAGAAAAGCGTAGACACCACAACATTCATAGCATATACATAATCATGCCCGAGAAGCATATTAAAATCTAACGGGACTCGCACCACTATAACATTGACAAGGACATTCTTCCCACCTAACGAGATGGGCAATTGAGGAAGAACCCCCAAATATTCACTAGGACATCTGTCAAAATCCAATAGCTCATGCGAAGCAGACATAAGCTCGAGAGATCCCAAGACTTTCCAAACCAAGGAAGATAAAATACTTGTAGAGGCTCCTTCATACACAATACATCGATAAATGTTTGTTGAATTAACTTCAACCCTTATTTGAAAATGTGCAGAAGAAGGATGATGAGGCTCAACAAGATCATTCCAATCAAAGGAAACCATCTTAGGGCTTGGAGGGGGTATGCTCGGAATGAACATAATGCCCCTTTGTTCTGAAAGTACTGAACTGGAAATGATAAAAACATAGTCGGTAGACACATCCCTCTCCAAGAGAAGAGTGAGATCAGTCGAAGACTGCATTGGCATGACCACTTTGGTAGAATCGACACTCTTCAAGAGAAGAGTGGGATCAGTCGAAGACTGCATCGGCATGGACACTTTCTCAACCAATGGCTCAATAGGCTTTGAGACTACATGGTCAAAAGGTGCCTCACCCCCAAAAGAGGAGTGGGATCAACGGATGACTACATCGGCGTGACCACTTTCTGAACGAATGGTTGAATAGACTGTGAGGAAACCTAAGAAGAATCAGAATCAGAACAACTTGCAAACAAGGACCACAATATTTGTACCTCTGGAATGTCAGGGCACAAATGAGTAAGGTGATATCCCTTTCAAAGCTTACAAGAGAACTTAGGCTTACGTCCTATCTGTCTAAGGTTCTCAATAGAATCAATGCCCCCAGCATGGCTAGCACTGGCTAGTTTCACATATCCAATATGACTTGCAGAGGTTGTTGATGGGTCAATAACATGAATCGCAGAGGCTATAGACCTATTTCCAGAATGACTAGTAGTGACTGGAATTTTTCCCCCAGCATGACTAGCAGAGGGTGGGTTCTTTCCCCCAACATGACTTGCAGAGGCTGGGTGTTGGTCTTCAACATGACTTGCAGAGGTTGATGACCTCTTCTTCCTATTCTTCCTCTTTCTACTTTGTTTAGACTTGCAGTTACTAGTAACTGTACTTTCACCAGAGGCGGGAGACGGAGGAGGAGAATACTTTGCTAACAAAGGAACATCAACATGGTGCCCATGACATAAAGTTCTTAAATGAGAAGTTTCAAGAGAATTTAGGACATTTGGAATGGTACCCAACCAAACTGGTAGTCCCACATTCAACCCAGGAATGTACAAAGTGGCCATCAAAGGGACACCAACGTTTCCGAGAAAAGGAAAAGCACAAGAATCCCCTTGTGAAGGGGTTCCTTGGTTGGTATCATCCGAAGCTTTAGCCATGAATATATTATGCATAGTTTTTCCCCTTGTGGGATCATTTAAGTCCATAAAAGTCTCACACACTAACTCTAGAAAATCATTGTTATCAAAACAACACTTATAAAGAGGTGGCTCCATGTTTCTAAGTAGAAGACCAAAAATTCCTCACGACCGGTGGAGTGAGTGGTCTACCACCCTAGGTCAAAGACCCAAAGAAATGAATGACTAACTCACTATGGAAAAATAAGGAGCACACAGCACACACTAAAAGTTCCTAAAGGAAAATCAAGAAGACCACTATCTAGTTGGAAGAATAGTTATGCCAGCCAACACTAGAGAAACTTACCGGTGTAACTGAAAATCGAACACGGAAGCACCCTCCAGGTATACTCTACAAAGCGTGGCTTGACGTCTTCCCTAGGTACCGCGGTATACCCCCGTAGTCACCTGTGTAAGTCCCTAAAATAAAGGCAACTAGGTTTCCATCTCGCGAACAGTCACCAGGTGGGTACAGTCGACAGTCGAGTGGACCGCAATGAGCAGGGTATCAAGCCTAAAACCTATTAAGGGTATCAAAATAAAGTGGTCCGAAAGACAACTGAGGAACTCAAACGGATTCGAGATCCACAAATCTCCATAGGCAAATGAAACCGGAAGTATCCCACAACAAGTCCTCTATATGCATTCCCCACTACGCTTGGTCCAGCTTTGGAGGGGTTATCTCCGCTACCTTTCCGCACGCGAACTCATGTTTATCCCCCTATGTTAGAGGGGGGTCCCGGATAAATTCCATGTTTATTGAAATTTTTACACTCCCTAGCTCAGACTCATATGTTTATTTTATATCCTTGAAGAGTTTCCTCTCCAACCTAAATCAAGGCTCTAGCCTAGACTAGTTGATGGACCCTACAAACATAAAGTCTAATTAATTTTAATTAGCATTATTTTTAAGGATTGTTTTACTCAAAAGGGGTGTGGTAGTGCAACTGATGTTGTTAAGACTCTTGCAAAAAATGAAACTTATAAGAACACTAGAAAATAAGGATTTGCTTTCTTATTTTTTCTTTTGAAAAGCTTTTAAGATGAGAAGAAAACACAACACTATGCTAATTTCTTTTTCTTTTTCAAATAACAATGCAAAGAAGATGCCAAGAAAGAAAGATATCTAACAAGCTAAGTTTTTTTTATATATTTTCTTCCAATCAAAGAAGAGGTAACAAAAGATTCTAAAATAAACTAATGAATACACGATTCATGGCCCCCGGGGCCATGAGTGGGGATTTCTTTTCAAAATGCAACTCATTTTTCTTAAATTTCAAGCTAAAAATAAGTTTAAAAGGCTAGGAAACATATGAAATAATTTTTAAAAAGACAAGAAAACTGACGCCAAACCCAAGCTAAACACTGTAACTACAGAGACCAATACTAAATCAGGAAACCCCTGAGAATTCAGACTTCAATCAGGGAAGAGGATGACTACCTCTTCTTAATAAAAAGGTTTCCTGACACAGGCACGCTACTAACACTTAAGCAACCTACATATGTACGTGGGTTGTCCAAAGGTAGGCCGCATATGTACACGTGCAGACCCACTGCAATCCGTGTACACCTCTGTAACTTCTCAAAAAAATTAAAATAAAACTAACAGTCAAGCTGACAAGGAAGGAGTACTGGTATGGCAGACTAGAATCCCTTAAAGATTCAATAACTTACAAATAACTCAAAGACGTAATTAAACCAATTAAAACACCCAAAAATATCCCCTAAAAACCCTAGAGGCTCCCCAGTATGGTCGCCAATTCTTCCATAGTGGGAAAACCCCCCTATGGACTACACTAGGGTTCTAAAGTGCAGGCAGAGCTAACCATCTAAAGTCTCCTACTTTTAATAACTATCCTGACAAAACCACACATTCATGTATAAAGTACAAAGTAAAGGGATGCAGTAGTCTTACCTTAAACTCCATGTCCGGTGTCGATCCCTATGCGTTCGGTCGCTTCTCGACTGCAAATCTCCTCCCAAGGATGACTTGCATTCACCAAAAGACAAACAAAAAACTACGAACATGCATTTTATATATGAATTAGTAGGTTAGATGTCATAACAAAATGTAAATCAAACATGAAGATTGAACACATCATATGGCAGGGCGAAAAAAGTACTTCTTTATATTAATCTCACAGAGTTACTTACAAAATGAGATCGTCGACTGCTCTTCAAACCTGGTCTTGGGCTCCTCTTCACCAAGCTCCAACTACTTCCACATATCCTTCTTCTCTCACACTTCTCTCTAGAGAATGGGCATAGACTTATGGATGAGGAAAAAGGGCAAGAATAGGGAATTATGGCTCAAAAAACACAATGTGGCTGCAATTTCTTGGGGCAAGGGGGGGGAGATGAAATGGGCAGAGTTTAACTTTAGCTATGTTTCTCCTTGGAATGAGACTTGTTGGGCTCTGGATTAGGTACATTTTATTACAGATTCTTGGCTTCTTTCATGATTGGGTTGCTAAGATTTTCGTACTTATGAAGTCTTCTTCTTATGGATTCTTGCAAAACCTTACTCATATGCTGTGGCATTCTTTTGATATCATTGCAACACTATTACAAGAAAATGCATCCATTTTTCTATCACTACTACCTTCAAACATCAGGCACTTCCAGCCGTGTGTACAAGCTACTAAACAGAGGTGTTCCAAATCTTATTAATGGTATCACTCATTGTAACAATGGAATGGCAATTTATAGAAATCAAGATAATGATGAAGGATTTGTGCATTGGTTAAGCTATTCGTTTTCCTGGGTTCTGGATGTGGCCATCAAGTGTTTAAATGCTGAGAGCCATTCCTAGGATATTTGTCTCTTTAACATAATGTTGATACTAATGTGGCTTTAGTAGGTACTATTTCTTTGAAACAGAACTTACCAGTACCAGGTACCAGCTCGCACCCAATGGAGATATCAACAAAGCTGCTAAAGATCCGCACGACATGGCTAGAGTGGTAGACAGTGCATTAAGTCATAACTCGTCTGCTCATTCAAAGCTACAGAATTCAGCAAAATGATTTTATTATGGAAACGAAAAATACAGTAACTGGGAAATCGTGAATCGGGGAGAAATGCAGTGATTGTATTATGAGTGTCTTCGTGCATACTCTGTTTTCATTGTGTGCTCTTGGGAAGATGACTGTTTTAAAGGATTTGTATTTTTCCAGTAGTTATGAAGACAGAAGGATACGCATGGATATGTTGGAGTTGATCTTGCAACTCTGTGCACTGAGGTTGCGTTGCAGTGCATTGGGAAAAAATGGATGTTATTGACTTAGAATACGAGACTATCGATGTTGGAATCCTCAATTCTATGTTTTCTACCAATGGGCACTTCCAGAATGCGTTGAGCTCCGGTAACCCTATCTTCCCTGCGTGAAACTGTTACTGAGGTGCCCAATGTTTCTTGGGAGGACATTGGTGGTTTGGAAAACGTCAATAGAATTATTATGCCACGCAAAGAAAGGGACAAGTCGGTGTTTCTTTTACTAGATGTATCGCCTTCATGTCATGAGATTAAGGCATTCAAGAATCGGTTGCAAAATTAAATGGTATCGCCTATCTTAAGGGCCGCATAAGAATTCGATTGCATATGTAATCACGCTTATCAAGAGGTACAGGGTAGGGAACCCGGAAACAGAATTGTAACCGATCCAAACACTCTATATAAGAGCTGCTATGCTCGATAGAGAGGGGGGAGAGAAATTAGATGGAAGGAATTTGTGAATAGATATGGAGGATAGTGTTTAGAGATAGAGAACAGAAGATAGATAGTATGTCGAACAGAGTATAGATATATATTGGCAGTGATAGATAGTTTTTCATCTGGTATTTGCATTGTTCTTCTTTGAATAAAATAATCAAAGCCGTTCATTTATTTTTCTRTCATTATGAGTTTKWTGTTAGTTATATTKAATATGCRTTGAGTGAGCCAGWMTGTGGAYAGAGGAGGYAGGGCCCCCTTCRATTGAGACAGAGHTGGAGCTGTACRTTTAGTATAGTTTTTTTTAGATCCAKATTTGAATAGTATCTTTCAGCAAGAATGAGATTCTAGTTTTCAGTTTCGAWTGCTCATTAATTTAGTAATGCAAAGCAATAGATGTGAGCGTGAGATTTATGTTAAGTTTCATTCCATTACAATATAGATTGCTAAATGAGTGAGGAGTGATAAGTAGCAGAAGTTAAAACAATGTTCCCTGTTGTTAATTTTCAGTAAAGCTTTTATATGTTTGGAAGCACATCTTATGATTAGTGCAGAACGAGTGCAGGACAAGGCAGATTAGCGTAAGTTTCTTTCAACAGTTCCTTTTCTTTCATTCAGAAATTAGTTTGACATTATTGAAACTCTCTCTTCAACCCTGCACATATAGTCCTGGTTCCTCTAAGTCTACCTTCCCGGGTTGACAATTAAATGTTGATTCATATGTTATATATTCAACTCGACAAGACCCAAAAACCTCTTTTTATATGACAAATATATGGTTATTCGGTTGGGTGACGTGCTATAGGCGGTCAATTGGTTGGGAAACTACCCAATAGCTCGTAATCTCATCGAATCCCTTGCAACTTTTCATTTTTTGCAACTTTTTTGGGTATACGCGGGCTGTAATGGTGCAGCTAGCGTACATACGTGGGAAATAGTGGCACATCTAGTGTACATACATGGCAAGTATTGGTGCAGGAAGCGTACATCTTCAAAAATATTGTTTTTAAGAAGAGTTGTTTTGTATTGGCTTGGAAAAAATAGTAAGTAAGATGGTCCGATGTTGGGTCTGCATGTGTGGTGCAATTTAGGGTTATAACACCATGTGTTTTCTTGGAAGATGCACTCACATCCAGCCCCTCTTCACCTAGTCATCATCGTCGGTCCCTTCACCAAGTGGGGGGTGGATTGTGTGGACTGCAACCCACCTTCGACTGGGGGGCATCATCATATTATCATGGTCATAGACTACTTTACTAAATGGGAAAAGGCCATGCCTGCGATTAAATCCGATAATAAGACTGCAACAATTTTTGTGTTCAATAAAATTATAGCCCAATACAAAATCCCGAGTGAGATTGTCACTGGTCATGGAAATCACTTTCAGAATGAAATGATGAAATATTTAGCATCAAAACTGGGTTTTAAACATGGTCATTCTTCCCCTTACTATCCTCAGGAAAATGGACAAGTAAAGGTTGTGAACAAGTCTCTCAAGACCATTTTGCAAAAAACTGTCATCCAGAGAAAATATGACTGGCATCTCATGTTTTACCTTGCACTTTGGGCATATCGAACCTCGGTTAATAATTCCACCCGTTTTTCTCCTTTTCAGTTAGTACATAGTGTGGAGTTGATACATCCTATTGAATGTGAAATCCCTTCTCTTGGATTGGCAGTTAATCTCCTATATGACACTTTCGATCTTGAACAACGCCTCATACACCTAGAGATCCTAGATGAGCAGCGTCAAGATGCCTCTATAGCTATCGAAGCGAATAAACGAGGTGTCAAGGTCCAGTATGATAAGTTTTTTTGTCCTCGGCAGTACGTTGAGGGTGACTTGGTCCTCTTGTATGACCAAGCCAAAGAACCACTAGGGGAAGGCAATTTCAACCCCATATGGCACGATCCATATATCTTGTGACGTGTATTAGAAAAAGGAGCCTATGAATTGGAAGATTATGAAGGAAATATGTTGGATGAGCCAATAAATGAGCTCTACTTAAAAATATATTATTCTTGAGCCCCAAATCTTGGGCGTAACTCTTTGTATACTAGTGTATTTTAGTGTATATATATTTTCCTTTGTGTCATCGACTTGCTTATCGATTTTTCCCTTGGTTGGAAGATGTCAACGAAGTCTTCATTTTACTTAGGATTCAAAGACGGTTACAGATGTCATACACAAAACTTGGCTTCCACTGCTTGGGTCGTTAACTCACCCGAGGGTCAACTAGTGTCTTCAGGTGACATTTGTCTAGGGCCATCAATGAATAATGTGGCTTAATATAGCATCATTATAGAGATTTTACGCGATGCCATTTTACAGGGTTTTCATTCTTTAGAAGTTCATCTAGATTCCCAATTAGTAGTATGTCAGTTGAACGACAATTATCGTGTGTGAGACCCTACTCTACTCTGACGATTCCTACGGGTACGACTTTTTGAATGACATTTTCATTTTATTACTTATAATAACATACCTAGAAGTTCTAATTATGTATCTGATGGATATGTTAATTATGTTTTAGATTGGCATTTGTCACATAACTAAAGTAAAGAAAACACATTCACCAATGTACACATTGTAATATATAAGTAAATCCGAAGACCAATGTTTTTTATATTTCATCTCTGCAAAAGTATGGTGGCATAGTACAAAATTGGGGCTCACACCCTCAAAATACATATATGGTCAGTAGATACAATGACCATGGCATCTAATCCTGTGGTGTCATATGCATCTCATGATAACATACGACGGAGTTTGCAAGACACCGAAAGAGTTGCACCCACGCATGAGGCACACCCACCACCTATCGCTGCATAGTCTCTGGTAGATCCTCTACCTGAACCATAGGAATCCTATGCGTCAAACGAGATAGGTTCTCCTGCACATTTTGAAGCACTCTCTCTGCATCTCCTCCCATTGGCTCATCTCCTCGGTTCCTCCGACGATGTCATGGGAATCCATCTGGTCGCCACAGACCCACATATGCACAACAAAGTAATTGGCAATACTAGACACCATCCAAAAATATTTTCATTTTTTATTCTCTTTGAAAAACAAAAAAAAATGAAATATATAAAAAATATTTACCTATATCACCATAGGAAGAACCTAGTGGCAATGGAATGTCTGGATCTCCTCTGTAGTTTATCCCTACATAAGGGTAGTGGTCCAGGGCTATTACTTGTCGACGCCACCAAAATAAGAACTCATAACTGTAGGGGGTTGACACCCTACCACCTCCCAACTGCCTCATCACCTCGATCCACCATGACATGGATGGATCACACAATATATGTGGAATGATATCGACTCTAGGGCTCCATCCCGGAACCCTCTCAAAGAAAAAACTACACAAGATAGATGTGAACCTGAAGTTCCTCTTCCTACCTTGTTTGCAGTCTGTCAGCTAGCTCTTCATGTTAGTCAGTAGTGAGGCACACCAATCATACAATGTGGGTCATAAGCACTCCATTGAGTAGAACATTAGTGGCCTTGATGCCTAGTGCAAGGAGGTCAACCCCATGATCCTTGTAAGAACGAGAACAATGATATTTAAACTTAGGTTGTTGATCACCCTAATGGGGAGTTGGCTCCCTACCTTTTATGTTCCTACAACAAAATGAGTGACGACTAAATTCTTTTATTGTTTTACACTTTTTTCGGCCTAGGGGACTAAATTCACAAAAAATGACATTCTTTGGAGTTAAGTTGTAATCGCATATTATTCTATTGCCTGCAATATTGAGCCTATTTTTGGGTCCCACTTTCTCTTTATAATCCTATTACCTCATAAATTTTCATCACCAACAAAGCATAGACTTGTTTATATACTTTGCAGCTTCACACCCTGTACCCTAAGAGGAAACATTCCCCTGAATGTCCATGTCTCGCATGCACCTCCTTGCATTGAGCATAGGTATGTTCCATTGTTGGAACTAGTTGCTTATTCGCAACACTCGTTTCCTCCTCTATATCATAGCATTCATTTGTCTATGAAGAAACAAAAAAATACGTGAGGGAAAGGAATATTATCTCATGTTAGCAGCAGTCGTGTCGCCTTTGAACAGAGAAAAAACTTTTGAGTCCACTTGTCATCCAAAGTTTGGGTTTAGCATGACCTTAGAAAGTTGAGCACATTACTTAGAGTTTACTCTTCCGACTAGTTACTCTTCCAGTCCCTATGGACATTTTAATTGGTGCCTCCTACATCACAAAAATTCATTACCAAGTCTATTTTTCCAGAGTCCTCCATATGTCTCATGCTCTTGTTCAAAGGATGTCTATAAGCCTATGTCGACCATTTCTCAGAACTCTTGACTTTTAATGTTGGTCATAACCTTAGTGTGTCTCATAATTACACGAAGTTGTAGTCCTACCGTGCACCCTGGTCCTACTTTCATTATAGCTAGGTACCCTTGAACCCAACAATCGACATATCCTCATTGGTCGCTAACTAGGGGGTTTCTCTTGTGTTCGACGGCAAGAAATTTATTCACAGATTAGGATTTTTGCAGTGTCTTGGACTCCATTAGCCTTATTGGTGGTTTCCTCACCTTTGTCGATATATTTCATTATTGGCTGCTATTCAGAGGGTCTTTTCATGCACTGCTTGCATCTAGTGAATGTGAAAGATGCACCAGGTCATTGGTTTGGGAACATGTTCTTTGTTCGAGTTCCTCCAAATCATCAAGCTATTGCTTTGTACCTAGTGCTAAACAATGAGAGATGTCTTAATGATCTCCTTTCAGTGGGTCTCCTTCCATCGACTTTAGCTCATCTATTATGGAAACGAGGCCTAGATTCCTAAGGGTACCTAGAGGCTTTCAGTCATCAGTGGAAGATTCTCTCACCATCGACAATTGGGAATACATCAATGTCTCCCCGTCGATGGATTCTTCAAGTGTTCGACCTCAACACCTTTATTCACACTTGTAAGAATGTACTTGGTGCCTTCATACCTACTTTCATTATCAATAGTTTTTCTCATGTTTGTTAACGATATAATTTAATGACCGGTAATCAAACAAAGTCTCATTGTGTTAGACCTCAACTCCTTTATTCACATGATGTAGACTTGCACCTTTGGTGGATCATGTAGAAGACTTGAAGAAATCAGTTCATAGTCGCATCTTTCTTGAGTTATTGATATCATTCATTGGACCAGTACCTATATGACTTCAGTGATCATGGGTGATCAGATTGTACTCCATTGTATACAGATATCTTCAAAATGATTTTGAGACTAGTTTTCACTCTACTTTGTATTTCCTATTCATGACCATGAACAACTATTTGGTAGATTTCCAGATGGATTTGCAATGTAATTCAAATTGGCATCCATGTGTACAAAGTCATTATGGATTGTAATATTCTCATGAGCAACTAGTTCGTCCATTTGGGTCTCCATTACTCCACTTCTGGGAATTATAATGTATTTCGGTCATCAAAAATACTCCTCTGACCTCACAGATTAGGGAGCATCTATTATAGAAAGATTTGGCTCACCCCATGCAACTTGCTTAGAAGGCCTTTTTCCATTTCCCTATGCAGACTTGAAGTCCCCTTTTGCACTTTCCAGAGCTAAAACACATATTTTTCCACATATATGCACCCTATCAATTATACAACATGCGTATACGCATCTTGCACCACTACAACCTGCATACATCGAGTTTGGTGATAAAAAAATAAAAATTGTATCGGGTTTGCATGTCACGTCATAATATCCATGATCCTTGACCTTCCATATACTGGAAACATTATAACTCGACCCTTCAGTTCCATTTGAAGGATATAAATGAGCCATATCCAAACCGTGGAAAGGGAGAAAAATTCAACTTTTGAGAGAAAAGTTACTCTGGAGAAATTATTCACTTCATATTGATTATGCATCCCTCTATCCTTTTAATTTTGAACGCATTGTTCATCCCCCAAGCTCTTCCCTCTTTGATGGAGAATCTCATTGTCTCTCTTATGTGAGCTTGCCTTTGGTGGAGGCCCAGCTGGAAGGGACTTAGTTTCTTGGTTCCAAGACGTGGCGACACACAATTGTTTCATTCATACACTTATGTTCATCATATTTTAATAGAAATACTCTTTTCTTGTCCAATTAATGTCTTGCAAATATTTGAATTACTATTCCATGGGCATATTTGTTATGAATATTGATGGATTATGCTATTATATGTGCTAAATCTATATATTATCACCATATGCTTGCGTATCTTGGTTTTTGAAGACAAGTTGCAGGTATACAACTTTGAGTCGAGTGCTCAACGGTGGTCTTCATCAAACATCCAGAAAATGTAGGCTTTTTATCTTGTCTTTTTAGCATCTTTGTTTATATAGCATACTTGAGATTAGAGTTGATTTCTACAGTCATACTGTTTGTTGTGGTTTACCCCATGCCATAGAGTGGTTTTCCTCGTAACATTGGTACTTCAGCAATTGTGATGTTATGATTCTTTAGATGATCACATTAAAATAACCTAATATCATTCAATATAGTTAGGAGGTAAACAACCCTAATCTAGAAGATAAAAAGTATCTCTTTGTTTTGACAAGTGTAAAGAAAAAAATAAGCATTCCTAAGATAAGAACAAATTCTCACTAGCTCCATAGTGAAATTGGGCGTTGGTCAATTCCTAAAACGCCTTGGGATGAAAAAGCGTGTCACCTTTGTGACACTAAGAATGTTGAAGATGAAAAGCACTTTCTCTTAGATTGTCCACCCTATACCAAGATTACATCTCAATTTCAAAATATTTGTAACACTACCAACCTCCCTAGCCTTTTAACTCCGAAAAACTATGATGATCTTGGAAAGATTCTCTCAATGCTTTTGGAACACATAAACAAAATTCTAAAGAATTGCAAGTAATCCCTTGCCCTCTTAAGATCCCATAGACCAATTCGATCTCATTAAAAGATAATCATCATCATCATTATTTACATATTTTTATGAGAAAATTTTGTTTATTGAAAAAATTTAGTTTAGTTTAAATTTTCAATAATTTTATATTTAAAATAAATTTACATTAATATACAAATTATGTGTGTTTAAAATTATGTTGAGAATTTGCTGAGGTTCTTTTCAACAACTAAGAAAGCTGAAATAATTTCTTTGTATTTATGCTCAAAAGGCACTCACCATGGTAACTTCATGTGATCCTTGTCCCAGCTATGTGATTGATGCTGACTCTCATATATATATCTTCATTATCCATTCTCCCTCATCGCTTTGAGCAAAGGTTTCAAAGCTGTGTTGCCACAGTATAATGTTGTTACGTAAGCGCTTTCGTAATATTGTTTGTCGTTTGTGTCTGAACAATTTACTTTATTTGTCTCCAGCCGCTCAGATCGGAGTATAGCCCATGTGACACTTGCATCCCTGGTTTATCACTTTCAAATTTCAGTAGGATTTTTCTGGAAGTGACAAGTTCGAGGGTAGTATATGTTGTTTCCAGAATGTATGTCGTGCATTCACTAAAGTTATATATATATATCGGGATATATATATATATATATATATATATATATATTCAGGAACCTGTCAATGAAGGAGGATGGGATCTTCTGTGGGGGACTCCAGTACGGAAAGCTTCAAGTTCTGTAGGTGTCCTATTCGGCACAGGGTCGTATTACTCCAATGCTTCAATTTGCAATATAAATATTCATTCAATCATGGGAGGCAAAGGTAGAAGGCGGATTTTCTGATGAAAGGGAGTATGTTAAATTGGGAGTAAAATGTACTTGAATCTAGTTAGATTTTTGGAGGAATTTAACATAGATCAAAGTTTTATGCATTTCTAAAGTTTTGTTCTATTTTAAACCAACTTAGATATTCAAAAAATCGATTAGAATTCTGAATTAACCAAAAAATTTAAAATGAAATCACAAAAAAACCTACCTAAAAAATAACTAAAGAGAATTGAGCCCAAGTTAGCTCACTCTCTAATATTAAAAAATACTCTCTAATATTCAAAAATTTGTTGTGAGAGTTTCGTCATTCGACGGTTGATGTCATCATGGATGACACAGCACAATGAATTGGAAGATTATTAGAATTTTTTTAAGGAAGTGGAGATGCATCGTTATTTGTATCCTATCACTGTGAAATCTTGAAAATGTGGACGGCTATGAATGCTATCTCAGAGAGATATATGACTAATGTGCGTACCCTTTCAAGAGAGGCAGCCATGGAAGTCAAGGCCGTGCATACTAATCCCTTTAACATTGAAGCAACCATCTCTGCAAACCTACAATCACTTAGAAAAATATCCTTTCTAGTCTTTAGAAATATATCCTTTCTAGTCTTCAAGAATATCCTTTCTAGTCTTTAGAAATATATCTTTTCTAGTCTTCAAGTTTGTTGAATTTGAGGTAAGATTTCCTTGGTATTTAAGAGAATGCAATGGAAACATGATATAAATACAGAAGGTTGTTAGTCATGATGTGAATCCACTGGATATAGTAAATTATCATGAATTAATGATAAAGTAGAAGTTTACATGTTCAACTTTGAATAGTGGATATAGTCAATTATGATGAATTAATGATAAAGTAGAAGTTTACATGTTAATCCTTGAATAGTGGGAGAATCAAAATTTATTTGTTAGAAACTTTGAGTAGCTTGAATAGTGGATTTCTAGAGCTATAGTCCCTATAAATGGAGCATCAAAATTTATTTGTTAGAAATTTTGAGTAGCTCAAAAATTTGTAGCTTGGGATAGTCTTTGGGGAAGATTAAAAGAATCAAGAGACCATCCAATGAAGGGGGTTAAAATATAGTTTGGAGGTTCATGAATAGGCTATAGAATTTTTGTTTTGTTTTTGTCAGTTTTATTAGTGTAGAGCAGGGTTCAAGCCTCTGCTATGATGTCTGGAAGCTATGTTCTAATAAGGATGTCGTTGATGGTGCTATTTGATTTAGTTTATGTAAATGATTTTCTTTTGTTTAGTAAGTTTTTAGTGGTTTGCTAGTGTAGAGTAGGGTTCAAGCTTCTGCTATGATGTCTGGAAGCTATGTTCTAATAAGGATGTTGTTGATGGTGCTATTTGATTTAGTTTTTGTAAATGATTTTCTTTTGTTTAGTAAGTTTTTAGTGGTTTGTTTGTGGTTGTTTGTTTCATTGATATCAAAGTTTGTGTATATTCCAGATTATGTTATATCTTTTCTTACTAGCACAAGAATGAATGAAGAATATTAATAATGGTTTACAACAAATCATAGATAAAGATTAGGAATAACAATGAGGAATTTGTAACATGGGGCTTGAGACTAATATGATCCCTAAAGCAAAGTATTGCAACTAGTATGAACATTGCAGTCACACTCTAGTTGCACACAAAACATAGGCAAAAGTGGGACAAATAGCACACGTGCACACACACACACACATAATGGATGATCATAATGAAAGAATGGTTTGGATTTATATACTCAATAATTAAAAATGGAGCTACTTAACTAAGATAGGAATCTATTAATACTATAGAGTATGGAGATTAGACTTTGTGACATCTAAGAGATGACAACGATTTTTCCAAATTATAGGTCATCAACTTTTGATGTGTTTTTAGGGCACTAAATAATGTTTTCTAGGCCTTGTGATGGATGAGGATTGTCACAACCTTTGTTCATCCAAGATTGAAATTGCTCTTCTCATTGAGATCTTTCCAATAATCTATCACGTGCCTAAAATAAAGTTTGTATATGAAATTTATGGCCTTAAAAAAGTAATGGTCAAAATATTCCTCACATGATTTACAAGTGACATTGATGTTGTCTTACCGTAATTTAAATATTGTGTGTGGCCCACTAGATACTTCTAGTATCATGGATGTTCCAAAAGGATTTAAAAGGACTAAACCTAACCTTGATTCTAGCTATCAAAAAAATAATAGAAGGTGGTGGGGTGGGGGGCTGAGGGAGTGTAGGGGAATAGTTCGCCTTCTCACTAGATGACACTTGTTTTATAGCCTGAGTATGAATGTAGAGGATATACTAACAAAGAAGAGAGATATAAATAGATAAGAGGATTGTAGAAGACCATATTGTCTCATAGTACAACAAAACATGCCATTAACACCTAGTTTAGTTGCATATTTTAATATAAGATTTTTCCAAATTGGACCATTTTCCTTTCACAAAAATTGGTGAAAAATATGTTTTCATAATGCACTACTAAGTTTTACAACAAGTTTTTCCCGTGTTTTATTCACAAGTTTTTCCCCTATTTTATCAATAAGTTTTACATCAACTTTTGGATGGTTCCAAGTTTAGCACTAGTTATAACACTGGATTTAGTTTCGACTAACACTTATAGAACCAAATTTAGAGAACCAACATGTCTACTGAAGAATTGGATTTATCACCCAATATTTCTCCAAATATAGCTTTTGGTTTAGCACTAAAGTTATCATCTTTTTTGTTACTCAAGAAAGTTTCATCCAACTCTTTTCTATGAAAAGTTGTTCCAAAATTTCTATGGAAAAGGATTGGCTAACCCTTACCCATAGAGATCTTAGAAGACCCTTCTCATGAGGAGGGAATGCTACCTTCTCTTTCCACATTATTTCAATATGAATTTGTTTACTTCCAATTTTTTGTATTCATTTAAAAACATTACTTATAAAAATTTGTAATAAAATAATGTTTAATAATTAAATATAAATGTTATTATAACCACATTATTTTAATAAAGTGTACCAAAATTTTAAATAAAATATATAAATATTAAGCTTATATCTCAACTCAAATTTACATATTAAAATATTTATTAAAACACTTAAAAGGGAACAAAAAAACACTCATCTAATGTAAAATAAAATAAACATTCATAAAACAAGTTAATATATTATAAGAAAAGTAAAACAATAAATAGCATCATAATAATTCACCATAAATATAAACATCTGCAACTTTTATTATATGTAAGCAATGCATATAATCCATATAACATCATTATATCATAGAAAGCATCATATAAAAGTAAATAAACAATTCAAATATATAGATACCAATATCATAAGAAAGAAATTTGTTAATCCCCATGTATACAAAATTTAAAATGACGTCATTAACATCATGATATCTCAACACTAATCCATGAAATAATAAAATATGATGTAGAATATAAAATGTGTATAGGTGGTGATATACATTATACATCCCCACAAACATCTAGATCTTAATTATCATTATCATTACCCTTACCCTTGGTATCATCGCCACCACCATCAACATCTTCCTTCTCCTTTTTCTCATCTCTCCACTTTGATCTAATGTCAAAATAGTCTAGAACATGTTTTAAATCCTCATCTCTCATAACCTAGAAATAAAATAAACATATATTTGATATCAAGCAGTCATTAATGTTAAGCATTCATTAATGTTAAGAACATGTATAATTAAATTTCTCATATATTAATATAAAAAAAATTCTAAATTATACCCTAAGATTAAAATGACAAATAATGCTAGAAAAACAATTCTGAACCTATTGTTTGTGCCTATCTAACCAACACAATTGTGTACATGTTTTATGTACCTACATAAATTGCAAATTGAATAAACATCCATTTAATCCATTCAAATTTATATACTTGAATGAAAATACATGATATCGTTGACTAATTAAAAAGAATAAGTATACTACTACATTTCGGTACAAATTCCAATGTTTTAGAATAAGTTGCAAAATGATATTTCAAATATTCCCTACATATAATTTTCTTATGCATATAGTTTGTGATTAATAATATTTATTATTCTCTTACGAATTCCAATGTTTTAGAATAGGTTGCAAAATGATATTTCAAATATTCCCTACATATAGTTTTCTTATGCATATAGTTTGTGATTAATAATATTTTTTATTCTCTTATTTTATTCACCTAGGATTCTCTAATTTTGAAATTAGAATAACTCCCTTTTGGTAATGTCTCGAGGAGTACATAGTGTTTGTAGAGAGTTAATAAATTAATTTATAGGGAGAATATTATGGGATTTCTAGATATCATCTAGTTAGATGTATGATCTCATTTTTAATGTGTCAAAATTTTATAATATATAAATCGATGGTTTAAAAACAAGGTGTGGTCTTAGTTATTCAAAATGGACAAATTTTTTAATTTGCATTCATTTCACATGATAGCTTGTATTTAAAGTAATTTATTTATAATCTAAGATACACGCTAAAGTAATGGGACACACAAGTATACTAAAAATATACTCTGAGGTTCCAAACATTTCTAATAAATAGATAATTTTCATTATTCATAAGGTAAGGCATGTAAGGGAGAAATTATATTATTCCAAAAACATTAGATGATAAAAGTTCTTGATCATGATAATATTATGATATTAAATTTTTTTATATGTATGTGTTGGATAAGGATTGGTAGTACCAATGATGAAATGATGTTGATTTGTTTTTCTCGGGTTCATTTTAGACTTGTTGTTGGCTTACTATTGTGCTAATGTCCTAATTTGGTATCTCCAACACATCAATAGTATGATAGATATTATTCATATAGAAATCCAAGTTGGAGCTCTCGGGTTCCAACCAATATTACTTTTATTACTAGATAAATTTTCTCCTATAGGGTTAGGTTAACTTACCTTGGTCTCATATCCTCTTGAATCTCACCTTTTAATATATATATATACATAAAAGGAGTTATTCAAGAAGATCTTATACTGCAAGTTAAGTTAACCCTAAACTTCTATCGCCCCAAAACCTTATTCTCTAATAACCAAACCCTAATCCTTATAACCTTTTTCCATTATAAAACCTAATGAATAACACATAGTGAATAATAGCTATAACCCTTAACTACTAACCCTTTTCTCCCATAAACCTATGCACCTATTTCTTTTCCTTTAATACCTACTGTCAACCCATAAAATAGCTATGTTTTCTAAACCTTATATATCATATCTAATATTACTCTTGATACTTAATATCGATATATAATCCTTAAATTACATTCATAAGTTAGAATCATTAAAAAACTAAACACTAACACCTAAAAATTATAAATTATAAACGTTAATTAGTAACTTATATAATTTGTGATGATTGATATCTCCATAACCCCGACTCCTAAATATTATATCCATTATCCCCTAACCTCTATAAAACATAAATCTAATCATTGGTAAACTTCCTTATAAACCCTAATAAATATAACCCTCAACCATTTACCATAACAACCCCTAACTAGTAACTATTATAGCCCAATGATGATTCCTAAAAATGTGAATCCATGTAACTCCTAACCCATAACCCTCCTAAACAATAACACACATACCCAACCATTATAACCCCTAACTCCTAAAAACCATAATTCGTAATAGATATGTCCCTTAATTGATAATATTTTTTATAAATCATAACGTTTAGGGGTTCCTTTTACAACTTCTTTACCTTGTATTTCCACATATATAGATTGGTATGCCTATGGATCTTGAACCCATTGTTGGGCATACATTGATATAGCTATAAATTTCTTATTTTTCTGCAACTATAACTTTTCATGAAATTATATCTCACTAATATCTGTTACACATTATTTTGGTCACCCCAGTGATCAACTGACGACATGTGCATAACTCACTTCTATATTACCTGAAAACACTAAAAGAGACTTTCTCCATGAGAAAAGTGGTTTTCTTTTTCTTCCTTAAAAAATATGACAAGGGAGATCGTCGCACCCTACTCTATGCTTGGGGGGCAATGATGCTTGATCATCGCACGCTACATCAAAGTTGGATTGCAGTGTTGTTGCAGGTTGCCTGTGCATAGGGTATGTTGACTCCTAAACAAGGGAAAATTGAAATTCATGAATGTTCTAGAAGTGAATCTTATAGAAGTTGAGGTGGTATCCAATCGGTTTGGATCTTACTCGCTTCTCTGATTTAGTGGGATCATCCTAATCTCCTCATCCATCCCTCTTTCACCCTATATAAAGAGGGATATCTTATGGAAAAGGCTAAGGTTTGCAAAGGATTTATTATGCATGAAGAGTTCTGCTATAGATTACACTTGAGATAGCTTTGTTTTAGCTCTCTATGTCAAATGGTGGATCTTCTTCATCAAAGGCATTGGGGCAAAGATGTGTGTGTTGGAAAAAAGATCCATTGAAAGGGACCTTGCAACATCAAGGCATGGGTTGTATTCTCCACTTTCCATTTAATATAATGTAGCAATAAATTTCTTCCCTATAAAGGTGTCTTGACTTTTATTGTATAACTCCTTGATCTTATACATAGAATTCATTGGAATATATATATCTTTGTTCTCTCTCTTTGTTAGTTTTTTCTTCTTAATTAGGTTCACCATCCCGCAAATCCAAACATGGAGCGACAAGGAAGACACTAGCGAGGATCAAGCGTCGTTTAAAGGTATGTCACTTGTCCCTCTCTGAACTAGTTTATATGACAATGAAGTCTAACGTGAAGTTTGTATTTTGTCTTGTTTTGTTCTAGATTTCTGTGGGAGTTAGGGAGATAAGTTTTTGTCTGCACTTACTGATTTGTTCGATAAAAAAATTGGCAACCATATCGGGGATAGGGCTTCTTTTGTTTTTTTTTGCTTCTTATTTTCTTTTAGCCTACCTTCTTTTGATCAATTTCATTCTCTGAGTTTGTGGGTGATCCATATTGACTCCCTCGTTCTAAAGGTTCATTGAGAAATTTTGTCATTCTTTCAAATTTTCTTTATATTCAGATATCGTCGCCCTGTGTCCTATTTTTGGATTGCGATGATTCTTCATCATCACACTCTACTTGTGTAAACCAGGGTGACTACGTCACAATGTTCCTAGATTTTAGCCTGTGACAATCCTAGATCGTTGCATTGTCCCCTTCTGCAGCCTGCGACGATTCCTGTAGGAATTGTTGGAGTGACCGTCAATTTTTATTTTTTTTCCCATATTTGTCTTTACTACCTGGGATGAACTTTTAGCCTTCGTGAATTATTGGTTTACATATTTTAAGCCTAGATTTGATTGATTTTCAAGGATTGAGAGTTTTCTTCATAAGCTTTGTAAATTTCATCTTTTACTTCTTATCACAAGGGTATAATCTCAAGGATTTCTTCATGGGTGCTTGTTTGATAAGTCGTTCTTGATTTCTTTTGAGTTTTGGATTGTTTTTAAGTTTTGGATTGTTGTCGATTAAGAAATAATTGTTTTTTGCATTCAACAAAAAGTTTTCTTATGTTTTCTTTTTTGCTTTCATTGTGAGTTTGATTTTGGAAATAGTGTTGAGAATGCATTAGTCTTCTTAGACCATTTTTTATTTTTTGGATTATGTCTCTATTCTAATTTGAAAAGGAAAGGACTGGAGTTTATTCTTATTTTTAGTAGTCTTTGTAAGAAAATTCTTGCATTCAAATATTTTTTGAAAAGAGAAAATTGGAAAAATTAGTAGTTTGATTGTTTGGAATCCATATCATTCAAAGATTGAGAAATTTGCTTTGTAATTTTTGTATTCTGGAAAAATAAACCTTCTTTGTATTGTAATTAGAGTTCATAGAATGAAACAATTGCATATCATCTATTTTTGCATTTTATTGGGTCAAGGTCAAATACATCATCAATTTCAATTATGTTTCCCTTTTGAGTAAACAAGAGCCTTTAAAATACAACGTAATTTTAAAACCAATTAGCAAATTTTATTTTATAGAAATGTTATACACTAACATTAGCTAGGATAGCTCTTTGGAATAGGTTGTGAGGCACAGTCTCCAAAGCATCAAAACACACAATAGTATCTTGTGATAGGGATAGTTCAAATCCACTTGCTACATTTTGTCCTGGGAAGCCCTTCTAACACAAGGGTCAATCACTAGGTTGCATTAGGGATGACAGAGTTACTCACCCTACTTTGTTGGTATCAGTGTAGAGATTTCACGTATTATTGGGGGTCACTTGAGAAGAAAATCCTATGGGGACCTTCTTGAGTTGATTTCGGGCTTAGATACCCTACCCTTGCATGTGGATCGAACTGTCGACTACTTCCCTAGGCATCATTGTCTTAAGTGGTAACGTTAGTGGCCTATCTCTTTAGAGTATTTACACGAGGTGACTGTGGAGGGGAAAGTCTTCAAGGTACCTGGAATCAACGTTGGTCAAACTCACCCAGGTTCCTTGGAGGGTATACCCATGATTATGTGTGGGATCTTGCACCAGGGTGTAAGTCTATTAAGAAGGTCATGAACGTAACCTTTCCACCCGCTTTATCCCAGCCCCTTCTTGTATTGATTTCACGATGTTGGATTTCATCACCAACTAGTGACTTTGAAATAAGAAGGTTTGTTTGCATGTTTGATATCTAGATTTTATTAGTGAGTGTTGTGTGTTTCTCTATTTGGCCATAGATTTCTTTAATTCTTTATTTGGTGAGCCAAAATCGACCCTTGTTGTTCATGTAGGATGAAAGGGTTACCTCCAGAAGATCTGAAAGAATATACTCCTTTTCTTCCTAACTCACTAGAGGGTTCTCCTGGAGGAGCAATCAATAACGACGTAGCCTGTGATATTGGAAGTTCTACTCCATTGGAGGAATCAATACTTCTTGTAAATCCTTTATTGAGTGTTGTACAAGATCCACTTTTGCTTCGAAGAAATTCATCGAGAGATGTTGTTGTTGAATATTATACTAGAATACCTACTGGAACTCACACAGAGTCTAGTGTAGACGATCCACCCTTTCAGAGTGATTCATTTAGAACTCTAGTTCACACTGCTATAATTTTTAATCATAGCTTTGCCCCTGTGCATTCTCTTTGGAGGAGCTCTTCGGGACACAATATTTTTGAAAAACTAATAATGAGTAACCTACGTCAGAGGACCTCTAATCAACCTATGGAATCACATATGCCTGTGAATTCCACTACTTATACAATACCTTTAGATCATTTTACTAGCACAACCAGTAATGTTGTCCCAGTCTCATATCAATTGTTAGTTGGTTCTCATACAATTCTTCCTCTCTAGATCGCTAGCTCTACCATGGTCCCACAAGTTACACCTATTTTTGTCAGAAGTGCGGTAATCACTCAAGATTCTATTGGAACGCCACTTTCTCTTAGATCAAATCCGTCACTTCCACCTGCGTATAACACTCTGAATACTTCTATTTCTAATCCTGCCCAAAATCCATCTGGAGGGGCTAATCTTTTTGTTCCTCCTAGGTATAATGCTTCTAGTAGTTTTATTCCTACACCTACCCAGTTTCTCTTCGGGGGGCATAGAATTCCTCCTGCACATTCACCTGGAGGATCTAATCATCCTAGCCCAAGTAGTTGCCATCAAATTGGAGGCATAAGTCATTTTTTCGCTTCTGGTTTTCAGATTCTTGTTGGAGGCCAACCTCTACTTGAGGGGAAACCTCAAGTTGGGGGTCATCACCTAGCGTACGTGCAGTATACCCCTGGATTATAGTATCAACCTTGGAATTTTCCTTTCCAAGGAAATCAACAACCGCCTGGGGGGGAATCTCCTTGAGTTAATTCTTGTGTACACCCTAATCTCGAGCAACCATATCTAGGTTCTATGAATCCTATCTAGGGTTAAGGTTTTCAATCTAATGCTCCTTTCCAAGGAAGCTTTCCCAATCAACTAACTCATGTTATCTATTTGACTCAAAACCCTCCACCACTGAATTTGACAGGACCCTCTAACTATTTACAGACTACTTATGGTCCTACTAGTATACATATGGGACTACCTCCTCAAAATTACCAGTTTCCTCAAGTGAACAAACAATTGTCATTTCTTGCTACTTTGGATTTACCGGATTTATATAGGATTTTGAATGATCTTGTCTCGCATTCTCCTTATTGGTCGATCATACCTGCCAAGTTACCATTAGGCATTCCTAAGTTTGGTGACTGATCAGGGGAATATACAAATAATCATGTCATGACTTTCCATATTTGGTGTTCATCCAACTTCTTGATGGATGAATCCATTAGATTACGTCTTTTCCAACGAACGCTTATAGGTTCGGCAACCAAATGGTATATTGAATTTCCACGAGGATTCTTCAATGACTTCAACACCTTGACTATGGATTTTTTAACGCATTACCAATTACCCATACGATATGAGATGGGAACCATAATTTTTTTCTCATTTAAACAGTCCTCATCTACTCATAGTGCAGATCATATTCACGAGTGGAGGAGGAGAAGAAACTTAATCAAAGTTCCCCTTCTTGATCAACTATTGGCCGAATGGTTTACCAAGTCACTCATCGGTCCCATATCCCATGATTTCTCCATGGGTGGTGTCGTCATTGAAGAGTAGGCGATTAGTCATGCTCAATACTTGGATCTTGTTTATTAACAAATGGGCACACTATATGACTTGATCCCTGATGCTCCTCGCCCGTCTACAAATCCAACCCCAACACCTCCAGTAGCTTCTCATGTTGTTGATAGTGTGATTGGAACTTTTCACATTGAGACTTAGTCTAAAAGAGCCAGTCATACCAATCCCAAGTCTACTACTTCTAATGTACACGATACTCCTCCTTCGACTCCTTCTCTTGGTAAAACCTTTGAGGTTAATTCGGTTCAATCTACACCTACTGGTAAAAATCAAAATAAAAAGAAAGGGAAGGGTAAGAATGAGGAAAAAATAATAATCAACAATCCGATAAACCCAAGACTCAGCCTACTGATGACAAAGAAAAGAGAAAACCTCATTATCCTTGTGTTATCTATGGTGAGGATCATTATAATAAATATTGTCCATGACGTGTTGAGGTTACTAAGTTTTTGCAAGGGACCAGAACACCTCCTACACCCGTCATTTTGTCAAAACCTTTTCCTTCTCAACAGGAGGCCCAATTGGTCATTCATGACCAACCTTCTCCCCCTACCACATCTTATGTAATTATGTGTATTGGTGACTACAAGAAGAACGAAGTTGCAGTCGCTACTCAAGCCAAATATTATTCTCCTTTGAAAGATAAAGTTGATGATTGACCACCTCCATTGGTTCAACCTCCTCCATCGACTTCACCTCCCAATGGTCCTCTTCATATCAAACGACCGAGTCTAGATACAGTTCTTCGTCCTCCTCCTAAGGGAATTGTTTGTAAGTCTTTGTTTAATCCTCACACACGTGCTGCTAAAAACTACAGTATTGTAGAAGATATTGCACAGGCACCTTCTGCAATGTCAGCTCTCGAAGTCCTTCGAATTTTTCCGATGCAAAAAAAGGAGTTGTTAAATGATATTGGTGGAATTGATCCTACCAATACGAACGTGATAATATTTGACTTGGAAGATCATATTCCAAGGCTTCCTCCTCAATTATCATTTCAAATACAAGTTATTGTGGAAAATAAGAATATTTTTCGAATTGTTATTGATGAAGGAGCCTCGACTTGCATCATGTTTGTCACTTGTTGGAAAGCCATTGGATCTCCTTCCCTTGTTGAGTCACATGATACTCTAAAATATTTTAATGGTACATGATTTAACCCTTATTGTGTTCTTCCTTCGTTGTCTATTATGTTAGAAGGAAAAGTGGTTATTGTTGAGGTTGAGGTCTTTGATGCACCTGTCGATTACAACCTTCTACTTGGTTGTAGTTGGATTGATTCCATGCATGAAGTTGTTTCTACTCTTTTCTGTGTGATACATTTCCCTCACCAAGGAAAATTTGTTACTTTTGATCAAATCGCCTTCTTTAATTACGATTCATGTACTAGTAACGTACCTTTCATTGTGAAAACACCTAGTGATTATGAGAATGTCGATGTGGGTCTTCTAAAGGATTCATCATTAATGGGGATGTTCCCCATTCCACCACCCGATATTCCTACTCATTTTGTCTCTTTTATTAACATAATATCAACCATTGTTGGTGAAATCCCTGAGTCGTATAACCCTTGGATAATACCTAGCTCTGACGATTGTCTTCGTTACAGCAAAATAATGCCTTTAAGTCCAATGGAATTGGCTTATCAAGCTATTCAATCAACAAATCCTTCTCCTCATTCTCTCTTAGAAACATCTGCGGATCCATTTCATGTGTTTTTTCGCAGCGATGAGATGATCATGAAAATCATATCTATGGAAGATACCCCACAGGATGATGGGAATCATCATTCTATTATCTTCCTGGAACCCGAGACCATAGAGAGTTACTAACGGATTTTGAATCTGTCTACTATTGTTACTATTTCCCTTATTCCTGAACCAATACACTATGTTTTGTATGAAGGGAACTTGGGTAACATTTCACCCACCATCCCTCTAGATATTTTGATTAAACCTAAAATCATGGAAAATGTTCATATCGGTGCCTCATGTTCTGCTAATGAGATCTGAATTTACAAAGCTCTTTTCCAAGAATTGTGTGACATTTTTTCCTAGAGTTACGAAGAGATACCTGGAATTGATCCATATACTGTTGTACATGAGATTAAGACTTACTCGGACACTAAACCCATTCGACAGAGACTTCRCCGAATACATCTATGGAAAGTTGTTCCTATTAAACTCAAAGTTGGAAAACTTCTTAAAGTCGGTTTTTTCTATCCTATGGCTTTGAATGATTGGGTGTCTAATCTTGTTCTAGTTACAAAGAAATAAGGAATGATCCATGTTTGTGTATATTATAGGGATATCAACAAGGCTTGTCCTAAATATAATTATCCAACCCTTTTCGTTGACCAGATCGTTGATGACTGTGCCGGGACTGAAATATTCTCTTTGATGGATGGATTCTTCGGCTATAATGAAATCAATATTTTACCTGCGAATCAACATAAGACTTATTTTTTCCCCGAGGTGTAGGACAGTCGGTGACGGAGTGTGTTTTTAAGGCGCTCTGTGA
>ML787286.1:332195-342440 GCA_009831015.1 Picea engelmannii | reverse complement strand
AATGGCCTAAAGCCGACATAAATAAAATAACATTACTAATCTAAATCACAACTAATGGCCTAAAGCCGACATAAATAAAATAGCATTACTAATCTAATATGCCCCAATTAAGTGGTAATGAGCCAATATTAGGGCTTAACAAATTCAAAAAAATTACAATGAGGATCAAAATTTCTATACTTCTTCCAACTCGCCCATCTTTACATCAAAATGATAAAATATATAGAAGCCTATTTCCACACTAGGATACTAGGAGTTGAACTATTGTTGCCTACAATGGTGGATATGGTTACATTGGAAGAGAACAACTCCTAAACAATATTTACTAAAAATAGTAAATTCGTTTGACCATCTTTAATGCAAAGAAAAAATATCCTATAGAATCATATATCTTAGTACATTTTGAATATACTATTGTTGATGAGTCATCAGGTGCATGTGGAAAGCATATCAATTCATCCTATGCATTGTTGGACAACTCTTCCACCTTTGCATAGAAAACTGGAATTATTGTTGCAGAAACGCTACCTACAACATTTGCGTAGCAGACTCCATTTTTTGTAATTCATGTAGATGAAGGTGGCAACAAGTGACTGGGGGACCTATATTAGCTTCAACACTCATATGCCAATCATTTCCCACTGTTCTTTCTAATCATATGTGTCTACAACATTTGTGTAGCGACAACTCTCTACACAAGTGTTGTGTATGTCAATTTATCAGTCATAACAACAACATGACTAACACCCAAAATAGCAGCATTTCTAGGAGTAATAGGCATCTGATAATTTCCATATCCTTCTCCATGTAGATTTCTCTTAGGTTTTCAACATGAAGGATTTAAAACCTCGAACACTTGGTAGAATCCATGCAACTTACCATCTCGATGTAAGAGAAGAGACTCACTCTATAAAGAAGAGTTATCTCTCTCCATTGTAAAGGGTGGATAATTTGGATATTTAGGAGCTCTCCTCTTGGGATACATTATAGAACATTTTGGAAATATTAATGGAGAATTTGAGGTATATTTTGTTGGAATTGAAAATGCAGAAAACACAATTCACATATGATAATTAAAGATCACGCATATAAGAAACACAAGGATTTCACATGGTTCACCCAAATGTTGGGCTATGTCCACCAAGCATAGGCATTGATTGTCTTATTATTCAGATCATGGAGATTACAATAGACTTGCAAGTTCTCTCATTCGTCTCACTTTGTCGTATCTGCCTCTACAGGCTTACATGAATTTATATACATTTACACAAGAAACTAATTATTAAATGCACTCCTATCCATATTCTAACTTGGTATATTTTAGTTGAAACCAACGCAGAATAATAGGATCCAAATCCATCCTTGGAGGAATTCGTTGTCACCAAATCCCAAAAATCTCCACCTTGACAACAATTAACCTGATACCTTGCTCCTTCCTTTTGTTCATCACCTTTTCTGCAAGCCAGGAGAATCCAAGCACCACTGCAACTTCTCTAATAAAACTGGTTTCATGATCTCGCCTGTGTGACTTGCACGAGTTTGGATTTCTTGAGGGGTCACTCCACCTCCAACCTGTTTTCCACAACTATGTTATGAGACATATTTAGTGATAGATCTCCTCATATCCAAAACACCTGTAAAATATACATTACAATTATCACAGACCATCTCATTGTAACCATTATAGGTGACATTTGTGCTTCTCAAACACTGAAGCACCCATTTGACTGCAACACCTGAATCTGTCACGTATCGGACAACATCATTAGCATGTGAAACATCTGGTCTTAACCATTTCATCACATACAACAGACCTCCTAGTGAACTTACACAAGACATAACATTTTATTATTTATAGATAGGACCTATGCTTGAAGAAAACTTATAATGGAAAGCAAGAGGGATAAAAACTAGTTTTACAATGTTCATACTGAACTCCAACCAAAACTTACCATTACCATCTCTGTATACTCCCATGCCCATAATTTGTTTTGTTGCTCCTTGATCCTTCATCTGAATTGTCCTGTCATTTTCTTACTGATTTTATCCATGCTTCGGCTTGCATCGAGCATATCATCAGCAAATAACATCAAGACTATGAATGTAGTATAAACTGTATAGTCATTCCTACCCTTTGAAAAAATCCAACTCACTATGAAGAATTCAAACCTCTTGTATATTTTCCTGGGTACCAATAGGCCATACAATGAATTATCTAGCATGCAAATAAATTTATCATTGAGATCTTGAATCAACCCTTTTGGTTGTTCCATACATACTATATCTCTGTCAATGATGGCCTTGTGAGAAGTAGGATCCCACACACAACATCCCTTTATACCACCATCATAACTTGCAGAGATATAAAATAAGCAAGAATTCAGAAACAAAGAATTTAGGTCTGGAAATGATTTACCATTTACCAGTACCTGCAATTATTTATTTCTCTTATGACCTTGATGATTCTTCCATAAACAAGAAGATACATATGTCACTTTAGATGCTACTTCAGTACTCCCTTCTAGCTTATAAAGGTTATCAACCTTTGTTTCCTTCATCACTACTAAACTACCTTTCGATAATGTGAGTGCTCCACCTTGACCTATATACTTATATTCACAAGAATCCAACACTCCCAATGAAATCAAATTTAATTTAAGATCAGGTACATATATAACATCCGTTAATTCCCTAACAATACCATCAAACATCCTGATTTTAATATTACCAACCCCAACAATTTTACAGGGAATACCATTTCCCATAAACACTACACCCTCATCAACAGATTGGTAAGAAATGAACCAATTTCTATGTGAGCACATGTGGTGGGAGGCACCTGAATCTAACTGTCATTCTTCTTGATATTGTAAATTACTAGAAACGGATAAACCTGAATTTGTTACAGTCAAATTTTCTTCCTTCGTATAGTTTTCCTCAGATTCCTTTCTTTTCCAGCAATCTTTCTTGAGATGTCCTATTTTTCCACAGTACCATCATTTTTCTTTACCCTTTCTATGTCTTGACTTAGATCGAGAAAAAATTCTCTCATTCTTCTCTTTAGTTCGACCTCTTACGAGCATCGCCTCTGAAGTTGAGGTTTCTTGACTAGATTTTCTCCTCATCTCCTCAGCCAACAAAGCTCCCACAACAAAGTCATAATCTAAAACATATATTGAGCTAAAGATAATAGAGGTGACTATATTATCCCAGGACTCAGGCAACGAACACAATAGTGTAATATATTTATCTTCATCTTCGAATTTAACTTCCATACTAGTCAATTTAACTATAAGGGTATTGAAGGTATTTAAATGGTCAACAACCTTTGTGCCTTCTTTCATCCGTAAACTGTACAACTGTCTCTTCAAGTAGATTTTGCTCGTCAAGGACTTTGTCATATATAGACTTTCCAATTTTCTCCATAAGCCTAATTTTGTATCCTCTCCTGCGATATTAAACATAACATCATCTGCCAGACATAAACGAATCATACTAAGATATTTTTCATCCAGATCTTCCCATTCCTCATTCATCATGGTTGTTGGTTTCTTTGACTTGCCTACCAATTCTTTTTGCAACCCTTGTTGCACCAGTAAATCCCGCATCTTGAGCTTCCAGAGCTCAAAGTTGCTTTTACCACTGAACTTTTCAACTTCAAACTTCGAACTCTGCATCTTATCCATTAGCATAAAATCTCCTAATGCCCAAATCACTTCTTACAATAACCAAGACCCTTTGAAAATAATGTAACCTTATACTCAAAGGTTGAACCTAAAAAATTAATGGTAAAAAGATTTTTAAAAAATATTTTTATATCTTAATAAAACACCTTTAATCAAATCCAAAAAGAAACTCCAACTCTTTAAAATAATAGTTAAATATCCCTTATGATGTCATACCTTAAACCCTCTTAAACAAGGAAATTCAATTTTTAAAAAACTCAAAAAAATAATTCTCGTGACTTTAAGAACGTGCCCTTTTAAAACATGCGAATTTTAAAAAAGGAGATCATGAATTTGTTTAAAGGGATTTGTTGCACCTCCCGATGCAACCAGAATGCGGTGAGATTCAAAGATTCATCGCACCTTTCGAGACATCCAACCTGCAACTATGTGGGATGGTCGTCGACCCTCTCAATACAACCAAGGTGCGACGTGCTCAGGAATTTTCAAGGAACGGAAGGTCAGCCTATAGGACATCGCACCTTCCAAGAGGAGGCTCGTGCGACGATGTGGAAATTGATGCACTGTACACAGGTTTCACTCATGTGGCTCCTCCGATAATTTTGACATCCTCGACACCTCTCCTTTAACTAGCTCTGATACAACTTTTTGGAATTGCAAATGCGGAAAACACAATTCACATATGATAATTAACAATCACATAGATAAGAAACATAGGGATTTCACGTGGTTCACCCAAACATTGAGCTACGTCCACCAAGAATAGATATTGGTTGTCTTGTTATTCAGATCATGGAGATTACAATAGACTTGCGAGTTCTCTCATTCCTCTCACTCTGTCATATCTGCCTCTACGGGATTACATGAATTTATATACATTTACACAAGAAACTGATTATTAAATGCACTCCTATCCATATTCTAACTTAGTCTATTTTAGTTGCAACCAATGCATAATAATAGGATCCAAATCCATCCTTGGAGGAATTCGTTGTTACCAAATCCCAACATATTTTCATTTGATATGAGACTTTATTGTGCACTCATATTTTATGTGTTGATTTTGTATTAAGAAACCTTTGTAACATGTTGTGATTGTCGTTATAATGAACCATGCTTCATTTTGGATAGAGTAATGTGAAGTTTCAACTCTCTTATTTATATGGTGATTATGTTAGCCTACATGATTTTTATTATTGGCTCCTGGAGTCTTAACTAGGATGGGACTCTAGTTTTTTGTCAAATTTAGGTCCTTGAGAACCATTAATTGTGTATGGATTTATCACTTAGCAATATTCTCTACCATCAGAGATTCATTAATGTGTAACGCAAATATTTATAATCACTTTAGGAAAAATGAAATATTCTTACTTACATAGACTTTCTTCACACTTCAAAAAGAAATTAATCGAATTAAATAAATTCATACATTCACACACATAAAATTCATACACTTTTAAATTCATACATTAATTAACATGGAATTCATAATAAATGATATTTATTAAAAAAACGTGCCATGAAATGTGTGTGTGTGTGTGTATTCAACATCATCTAAATTGAACTTTTTTTACAATATGGAACATCATGCCCAATAAACATAATGACAAGTGCCCTAGCATAAAAAGTATCCATATGGTGGACTAGATACAAAATGACAATCATTGGTCACTCATTGACCACTATCACCCTCGCCACCCTCAGGAGCATCCTAGAAATCGATATTTCTTCTCTTGCTCGAAGAAGCACCTCGAGTGGTTTTGCGTCTGGGTGTCGTTCGTTGCTCTAGAGACTAAACAAAGAAAAAACATTGTTATAAGTTGTTTTCCAAAATGAATTAAAAGACTTACAAAATGACACTTTATAATTCAACATAAGACAATTCACCGTAGATGGTACTAAAAATCATGAGGTTATTACCCTCCTCCATGACCCTAATATCTTAGTGATGCCACCCTACGTTAGTTACAAGGATCAAAGCATGAAATTTAAACAAATATGCATAAAATCAATTCCATCCATGATACATAAAAATGGATCATCAACACATTATCTCACTGTGAATATCTCGGGCATCGATGGAGAGTCGCTGGAAGGTAGAGCGCTCAAATACACAACCTTCTATGAGGAAACATCTATTGTGGTAGCCTCAATGGATGGCATAGATGGAAATGGTTGTGGGGGTGGGTGGAATAGGGGTGCATCCACTGTGGATGGATGTGATGGAAGGCATGGTGTAGATGGTTGGCATGCGGGTGCATCCACTGAGGATGCACCGAATAAGAAAGATATTGGGGGTGGGCTGTGAATAACCCCCATGGGTTGTACAAGTGATAGAATAACGCCTGGCCATAAAATAGGTAACCCAAAATCCATGGTCCGTTGCCCAAAAAATGAACTACTATTGTAACCAGTGAAAATATTAGTAGTCTACATATATATTAATAATATTGTTATTAGTACCAAATAGTAATATCCAACAACATTTAATTGAGATTTAACTCAACACATGATACCTATGAAGCAAGTGACTTGTTCATCCTAGGTGGACATTGCTCGAAACTGCTTGGTCCCGCAACCTATAGAAACACAAGAACATTATAAATTTGAGGATGCTAGAAAATAAAGAAATTACTATTGTGAATTTATCAAATGTGATACATACCTGTGTATGCGGAACACCAAAAGAGTAGTCTTCCTTTACTGTTGCATCGGTGATGGAGACAGACAACGATGCATCTATCAACGTAGAGGGTATGCTATTTGGGAATAGAAACTGTAAAGAATCATACAATAAAATATCAAAATAAATACACAAAATACTATATAAATATATAGCGATGATCAACATAGAGATGGCTAAGATACTAACCTCCTCCATGAAGATCTATCATCCACTAGCCTCCATAGGCCCATAGCAATTCTTCCCGCAACTTAAACATATGTGAGGCTCACATGGATTACTTTTATCTCCATGTTCCCTATCCTCATTGCACTATGATCTAGGGTTTGAAGTTCTAAAACCTCTATCAATTTCATCAAAAGACACCTCTTTCTAAGATAGTAGAACAAATCTACCATGTTGTACTAGGCTCTGAGTCAAGGATGATAGAGCTACCTGTACTTGTTGCAAGCCCTATGCAACATGTGGATTTTTTGCAGGGGGGTTAGGCCTTCACCTAGGGGGACGAGTACCTAACATGGGAACACGCCTAGCATGATATTGATCCTGTGTGGACCCTCGACCCACTCGTTGGAAGCCACCAATGTCGAAATAGTTCACACAGTGAACCAAAACAAATTCTTCCCATAATTTTCTCAAAAAATATAAAGGAACCTCCTAGTGATTGAAGGGAGGTGCATCAAATACCATAGTCCACCTATCCATCTAGTTTTGAAGAATTTGTGGGTGAATGCACCAAGCAATGAAAATATGTTTCTTGGTGACAGGTGGTTGTTGTGTGGATCGAGGATCAATAAAAAGGGACATCGGATCTTTTTTTGTAATACCCAAGTCTCTAACTTGGTTTCTATCTAGTCCATTTCTATAGAACTCAAACATTTTATCCATGTATTCATAAATAGAAGTTAACTTCCCTTGGGCACTTGCAATGGACCTCACAATGACGTCCAATGAGGTGGCCAAGGACTCTCATCTAGGTTCTCTGGTTCCCCTTAAATCATTGACAAGTGATCTCAAAGTAGCCCACCCCTCATCAATCTGTATGTTTATGTTTGATGGTTGTGGTGGGTTGGGGCTTTGCTTGCCTTGGTTTTCTTGTGGACAATTTTAAATATCTTCGGGTTCCATTTTAATAATATTTGGTGCACTTTAATAAGGCAATTTAATAAGTACACTAATGACAAAGATATTACAAACAGTAAATTCATTTTATCCCAACAAAAGTATTAACATAATTTTGTGTAAAACAAAGAAAAACTATACGTTATCTTTAAAATGAACTTGAAAAAAACCTATACAAGATTAATGAATTGTTGAGAGATAACAAATGAAGAGACAAGGAGAGGAAACAAAGAAAACAAGAGAGGATACAAATATAAAAAAGGAATAGACAAAGAGAGGAGACAAACATAACAAAGGAAATGACAAAAAATAAAGCATACCTTAGTGGAGAAGGACGAGGTGGAAAGATCTTGGGCTTTCCTCCTCCTCCTCTTTTCTTTCTCCAATAGAGAAAAATGTGAGGCGTGGTGTGCAAATGGGCATAAATCACACATTTGGTCTCTTAAAAAGGGGCACAACGGGAATGCATGTGTGTTCCTAGGAATGTGCATGTGTTATTAAGAACACTTATGCATTCTTAGGAATGTGCATGTGTTCCTGTGAATGCGCCTATGTGGTATGGTGAGTGGAGATTTGGGATTTTTCAAACCTCTAACATCATGAACACGTGTTGACCCCCTTGCCACATTCTTGTTGACCCCTTGCCACATTTTCATCCACCAACTTTGTGCACACACCCAAATATCCCTTTGGCTTATCATTTCAATATTTCTTCAGGTTTATGTCCTAGTAATAAGGAAAAAAATGATTATATGTCTCATGTACCATATGCTAATGCATTAAAAATTTTGGTGTATGGGATGGTAAGTACAAGACCATATATTTCACATGTAGTTGGTGTTGTCAGTAGATACATGGAAAATCGAAGTAAAGAGCCTTAGGTAGCAGTGAAATGGGTGCTTCGATATTTGAGAGGCACAAGTGATTATTGTATCACCTATAATGGTTGTAGTGATTTAGTCTGTGTTTATGTTAATTCAAACTTTGCAGGTGATTTGGACAAAAGAAGATCTACTTTAGGTTATGTCTTTACTCTTACGGGAGGACCTATTTGTTGGATGTCAAAGATTCAAACATAGATGTTGTATCCACTACTGAGGGAGAATATATAGCTACCTCACATGCTTGCAAGGAGGCGATTTGATTAAAGTGTTTATTAGGTGAGTTTGGAAAGATGTAGGACAAGGTGAAAGTATTTTTTTTATAGTCAAAGTACTATTCATTTCGACAAAAATCCAACTTATCATTGTAAGACTAAGCATATTTCTATTAAATATCATTTTGTAAGATAGGTTATTGATGAAGGTGGAGTAACACTTGAGAAAGTCCATACTCGAGAAAATTATGTAGAGATGCTTACAAAACCAATTTTGTTAGAGAAGTTGTAGTGGTGTTTGGCTTCTCTTGGCTTGAAGAAAAGGTGATGAATAAACTTGGACAAGGTATGAGGTAAATTGTTGTCAAGGTGGAGATCATTGATGGGTGACAATCAATCCGGAGGATTGACGAAGTGAGCAAGATTTTAACCAGATCTCAACCAATTCACCAAAAATATTAGATTTGACAATTAGAAAATTAATTACAATCGGTAGAATTTATGATTATAAATCCGTGGCCCATAGAAACATAGTTTGAAATTGATTGTAACCCCACTCCTAAGCATCTCTAATCTCCCTATTTGAGCAATAAAAATATTTATTTCCATTTTCCATTGGATATTTCCATGCTAAGGGTTTTACCACTTAATTCCATTTTCCATTGGATATCTCCATGCTAAGGGTTTTACCACTTAAAAAAACTATGTGTGTCTTGTGTGTATTTGCCATTTTCTTTATTGTATAAATTTCTCTCTCAGCTTACACGGTCAACACGTTTGCCCTTATGCCTCTTCCACATATGATATCCACTTTTGTCAGCTATTAACATTGGTGAACCCATTCTCTAGCCCTCCTCCCGTTCGTTCTCCGACCATTAGCCCTTAAAGTAGTCCTCTTTCGAGTCAATACCATACTCGTGTTGCCCATCAAAGAGTGCCTTTGACTTAATTGAATATGAAGATCAATTTCCTGTCCAAAACATAACATTTAAGAAAGAGATAGACTACATATGTTAAATGTTGTAATTAGAAAAAGAAATTATATTTAATTATATAAATGTTAAAACATTTAATAATGATAATTCAATCACCTTTGAGTTTCATCCCATATTTCATAAATTCGACTTAAAATAAATCTAAACTAACTGCTTAAGATAAATATATTAAATTAAACGGTTAATAACTCAAAACTGGATAAATTTAAACTGATTAAATGGTTAATAACTCAAGATGGATAAACCTAAACTGATTTATGGTATCAATTATACAACTTGGTTTATCTTCTATTTTTTATTGTATCGGGAACGGGTGGGGAACCGGGACACTGACCGATTGGATTTAAAGTGGATTTGGGTAACAACTAGGATGCCTTGTCGTGTCTAGGTGCACAAGACATCCACGCTATTCCTTCATTATTATTCGCTGGATAATCACCATAGCTAGTTGGAACTTCTTTTCAGGAAGAAAGCCTTACTCAATCACCATGAGTTAAAGCAACACGTGACAGAGCCCACGGATCACTGCCTTGTTGTTTTGCTAACTATTCCATGCAATTACGTCAGCGCTTTTCCAATATCTTTTGTCTTTTAACCAGAGATTACAGAGAGAAACTAGATTATTACAGTTCTCATACAAGCCACATAAAATCAGTGGCAGTA
>ML787286.1:262227-294190 GCA_009831015.1 Picea engelmannii | reverse complement strand
AAGGTGGTGGAAGGCACCTGGAATGGTGGTGTTAACTTCCACCGAAACCAATACCATATTTGGACTTCACTGGCTTGGAGAACCAAGAGCGGCTCGCTGGCCCCAAATTAAATGACTCGCCAGGTTGGTAGGTAAATGGCTCCTCATGAGTAATGATGGATGGGGGTGAACCATCCATCCATAGAGTCCTCAAACCTGATCACCGCGAGGAAGATCGTGCCACACGCAACCTCGTTGAAAAGAGAAAAGGCAGGAAGAGTATCCGATCAGGAGGGCAGACGCGAGGGAAGGAAAAAAAAGAGGAAAAAACTCTGGAAAATACAGAGTGAGTGATAGCGGAGAAGAAGGAGAGTAACCTTTGTTCTCGGTCACTGGCGAACAGAGACTCAATCTCGCAGCATCATGGTCTCAGCTCGGGGGTGGCTAGTGGTAAATCCATTTGGAGTCACTGAGCCTACGGTTGGGTGGAAATGAGCACCCATCTCAGCAGTTGCATCACCTCTGGTGTTTTTCTGATAAGTGTTATATCTTGTATCTTGAAATTTATATGCTGACATGTATGCTCATAGATTGTGCAATTTATGAATGGTTTGAGTATAAGACTATCTGTGTGGTGTTTTGATCAGAAATGGTGGTTGCATGCTTTTATTGGAAGGACCACATATGGCTTATGTTTATAGATAGATTTATATATACGTATATTGAACTAATTCGAACTTCAAGTCTGCTTTCGGGAAATCTATTCCCTTATTCGTCTCCAGGAATACCCGGAATAGATCTCTCCACAGAGATACCCTCTCTGGAAAGCTTACCAAGAACTTGAAAGAGGATTTGGTGGCGCAAGTCTTAGCCATCCTGTGCGAGGAAGAATGGTCCTCGTAGATCCCAACATTTCGGCATTTCGGTACCCGGAGTACCCAAGGGCGAGTCCCCTTGCACTCGCAAGTCCCAAAACCCTGACTTGCGAAATCCCGAATTATTAGCGTGGGGGTAAATTAAGAGTTTTTGGAGTTTCACCACCCGGAGTATCTACGTGCGCGTTTTCTTGTACTCACGAGTCCCGAAACCCCGATTTACGAAATCCTGAAATGGCAGCATGTGGTTAAGTATCGATCGATGGACGATATCTTGTTGAAAGATCTGAGTTCAATTGCAACCGTTAGATTGGAGGAAGAAACAAGGGCGTTAATGCCTCAACCCCTTTCCTTTTTATCTTCATAAGTAGCGAAGAAATCGGGACCGTATAACGCAAGGTCTGTGGGAGTATCTGGACCGTCCTTTTATAAGGGCATGTGGTGGTCAGTAAGCATTTCGGCGTTTCGACACTCAAGGAATCAAAGGGAAAGAACCCTGGTCATCACGAGTCGTGAAATCCTGACAACCGAAACCCTGAAATAGTTTAAAGTGTGGATAAGCATCGCACAATGAACGAGATTCTATCTGAAGATCTGCGGTCAGTCATGACCATTAGATTGGAGGAAGAAATGAGGGCGTTAAATGCCTCAACCTCTTTCTTTTATCTTCGTGAGTAGTGGAGGAATTGGGACCGTAGATCCCAAGATCCATGGAAGTTACCTGGACCGTCCATTTGTAGAGGACATGTGGCTGTCGGTCGGCATTTCGGCACCCGGGAGACCAAAGGGCAAGAACCCTTGTCTTCACAATTCATGAAATCCCGGTACCCGAAACCATGATGCGCTCTGTGGTAGAAAGGAGGAGTCCCAAAAGGATCTAGGTCATCCATCGAAGGAGACGCGTGGTGAGCGGTCAGAGTTCGAGGAAAGCTCTGAAATCCCGTGGACCCTTGGATCCAAATCCTCGAGGATCGTTGATCTCCTACACGAATCCCCATATTGGGATTCATGGATTGGGGTGACAAGAGTTTTAGAGTCGTTGCATTGTGAACTCCCGGTTCACGAAACTTTGAAAAGATCCAAACCATTGGATCTAAGACATCGAGAGCTGTTGGATCTCATACAAGAACTCGAGTATCGGTTTTCGGGGTTTGAAGAGTCGAAAGACTTGACTCTCTTGCATTTCAAACTCTCGATTTCTGAAATCTCGATATGGCCAGGATTGTTGGATCAGGGGAGGCTTATAGCCGTTGATCTCCCTTTGGAGGGGAACTTCGGAGATTACGGAGTTTCATGGATTCGAAAGGGAGAGGAAGAGACATCACATCGCGATTCCCCGAATCGCGAAAAGTTGGTAAGTGCTTTGTTGATTTAGCGTGTGGTCACGGAACAGGGTCACATGGACAAGACCCAAGCGGGGAGCTTGTCACTCGCTAGCCCTTTCGGGGTTCGACATTTCGACATTTCAAGGTTTTCAGAGTCGAAAGACTCGACTCGCTTATATCGCTGAGTCGCGAAATGCGAAAAGGCACCTATTTGTTTGGTCAGTGGTCATAACCGATGATCACATGGAGGTGGAAAAGGGAAGAGCTAGCTTGCGCTAAGCCCTCGTAGGACTTCGGGGATTCTGTCCCTCGAGAAAAGGTGAAAAATTTATTATGCTGTAGTGGGTGTGTTACAGATTGGTATCAGAGCATGGTTACAACACTTGGCCTGCTTGGGCTCATGAACAAGTTGCGCGGAAGCTCCGTTCGAAACACTCCTAAAAGGAGTGACCCCCTATCTTAACCTTCCTAATCAAAAGACGAAGTTAAGAATGAAAAACCCCTATTCTGTGTTTGTACATGTGAAAATATGAATTATGTACTGGTTATAAATAAGTATAAATATTGACTAACAACCATCATTTTTCCTTTTGCACACAAGTGGAAGATCAACCGCGGGAAATTATCAATGCATAGTATGGTGACTCACCATGAAGTGGGAGAGGGATCGCACAATAGAGACGAAGAGTCTGACGAAAGGAGGGCAGTAGGGACCCCTCCAGATCTAGCCGAGACTGTGAGGAGTCTCATTGTCAAATTACAAAGCTGACAATGAAAGGATGATGAAAGAACAAGAAAAACAAACAGAAATTAACACAGTTTTACTGGAGAGTTTATCCTATCTACAAAGACAAATGTAGCATGAACCTAAAACTCAGAAACAAGGTCATATCAGTGGCCACATTGAGAGGAGCACCTCGAAAAAGGTCCACCCCAGAGGTAAAGGACAAGCGGCGGACGATTCCTATGAGAACGAAGCGGGCGATTCAGAAGGCTCTTTTAGCAACAGAACCAATTCCTATTCCCGAAGGAAACAGAAGAAACAATAGTCTTCCAAAGGTCATAAATTCGAAGAATTTAGAAAATCCAAACCACCCTCCTTCAACGGTGAAATAAAGAAGGGAGAGGAAGTAGAGGCTTGGCTGCTTGGACTAAAGAAGTATTTCAGAGTCCATGACTTTTCAGAAAATATGAAGGCCCAAGTGGCCACCTTCAACTTGAATGAAAAGGCTTCCACTTGGTGGGAAGACCTTAAGAATGTGAAAGGGGTTCGCGAAGAGGACCTGTCTTGGGAACGGTTTGAGAAATACTTTCGAAAGAAGTATTTATTGGAAAAATATTTCGACGAAAAGACTAAAGAGTTTTATGAACTCAAACTGGGACAACTCACTATAGAAGAATATGTCAACAAAGGATTCCTCGCCTTTGTCAATAGTCTTCATCATTGACTACTATTCAAAGAGTCTCTTCCAAGCATTATTTCCATCTGGTGTATGCCGAAGGCGTACCTCGGTGTGGTCTTTATAATCTTATCATCCAATTCCTTCCAATTTTTTGGCCTTCTGCTACCCCTCGTGTTGGATGATGGAGGATTCCTTAATGCATTTCTTTCAATGAATCTCTTCCCATTGATTTTGGCACATATTGCTCTGGGATAGGGATATAGAGTCATATTTTGTACCTTGGGGCTTGCAATCATAAGTGGAAGGTTCCCTGACTATTGAAAGTGGGAATACATCAATGCCCATGCTCGATAGATTCTACCAGGTGTTCGACATCAACTCATTTATTCACACTTGTTAGATTGTACCATGGTACCTTAACACCCATTATCATCATTGATGGGTTGTCTAGAATTTATTAATGGTATACATCAATGACCAGTAATGTTATCGGACTAATCAGTAAATGCAAACACAAACAGATCTCTCTAGATCCACCCGAAACTAGAACAAAACAAGACAGTATACTAAACTTCCCTTAGATTTCAGTTATCAAATAGGAAGTGGATCCAAAAAATACCTTTTAAATGTTGTAGAAATGACCTCTCCAATGTGATCCCAGCCCTGTTGTAAGGCTTAAGGAGAAGTATATACAAAGAAAAAAAAGCCAAAGAAGACAAGAATAACATATTCTATTTGATCTTAAACTATGTATGTGATCAAGGAATCATACCATATGGACAAATAACATTCATATAGGAAAGAAAATAATATCTTTATTAAAGAATGTGGAAGAAATATACAACCAAATGCCTTGATGTCGTCTGGTTCCTTCCAATAGTTCCTTGCTTCCCACACACTTCTGATCCATGGATTTTGTTACTATAGATCTGAAAGTCACTCACAATCTATCTTGACAAACCAAAGCTCAAAGCCACTCTAACCAAGCTAACAATATCAAGCCAAATTTCCAATCTAAATTTCTCCATGAGAGCTCCTCTCCTTTTATAAGCTAAAGAGGATAAGGTGAGGAGCTTAGGATGATCCCACTAAATCAGAAAAGAGTAAGATCCAAACCGATCGAAGGCCACCTCACCATAAAAGCTTCTCCTTCTAGAAGCATCGAGAATATGCTTGCTTTTCCCACATACAAAAATCATCCCACCTTTAGAATTGAGCAAAGTGTGACGATGTTGTAGGCCAGGTTTAGTATAGTATGCAACAATCTGGGATCGTCACACCCCTAGAAATGGACAGGGTGCGACGAGCCTCCTTACTAGGGTTTTTACAAAGGAAAATGTGATTTCATCTCTCAAGTAAAGTTCTTCTTCCTTCTTTCCTTGGGAATTCAGGCCACTAATCCCTCTAAAGACAATAGATATATTTACATCATTAACATTCATAGGGATGACGAAAATAATGTGTAACAAAGAAGCCCCCAAAGTATGAAGTTGGAATAGAGTGATAGCTTAAATACTTTGTCGAGTATGTGTAGGGAACAAGGAACATGTCGGTCGAAAACCTGCCAACAAACAAGGAAATACAGTACAATAATATTTCATCACTGAGGTAGGCATTCCCATACTTAGAATAAAAATTACTCAAAGCATAAATGTCGACATGCAAAGATCCATGTCAAGTAATAGAGGTCATGGCCACCAAACATACACTATGGATCCATGCCATTATGACTCAAATATGAACATAGCCACCAAAAATACACTGTGGATCTATGTGTTAAAGACTAAAATTTGAACATAGCCACGAGACATACACTGTGGATCTATGTAATAGTATAATATGAATATACTCCAACGCAACCGAAATCTTTCAGAAAATATCCAGGGTCTTCTTCTACACCATTCTATAGTATGAATCTAACCATGTGAATACATGTGATGAAGTTGAACATGGTAGAAACCAATTGATTATCGGTCATCAATGAATACTGTTAACAAGTGAGAGGGAAATCACCATTACTGTCAATTACTCCCAAGGTACTCTAGTACAATCCAATGAATGTGAATTAATGAGATGAAGTAGAACACTCGGCGGAATCTCTGGATCAGGGGTCAATAATGAAAACTCATTGTCAAAAGCGAGGAAACCTGCCATTGAGGCATGCAAGTTCCAAGGTACCAATTAGTTTCTAAGTCTAATTCCTGGATAATGAGTTGAATTTGACAAGAAAAGACTTGTCACAGTAGGGCCTTAATGTATCCCCCATCAATGACATGAAACGGGTAAAAATATTTGAAGCAGATCAGAGTAACAAGTGATTCAGGATTGACTTAGGGANNNTAGGTCCACTATATTATTAAATAAGGCTCACTGTGGTAGTTATATATAATAAATGGGTAATTAGATATAATGAATGTAAGAGGACTTCTTAGAAGGTTCTACTTCTAGAAGATTCCTCCTCTAGAAAGTTCTTAGGTGATGGTAGAAATATATAAAGGGGTTCATGCAATGTAATGAGATATGAAAAGAAGTATTGTATTTGGAGCAGTAGCTCAATAGGAGGACGCCCCCTCGAAGAGATAAGTGAACATGAGAGGATCCCTTCCATAATAGGATTCATTGTATGGTGTTGTCCTACCTCAAGGGTTTTCTCTATTTCTTGTGTTCATGTTATGGTTAATGGTTTATGGTTTATTTTTGGTCTTATTTAAGCATATTTTTACATCTGGTATAGGTTCTTAACAAGTGGTATCAGATCACTTTCCTTGGCAGACATTGTGGGCAAATATTTTTTATTTTTGCAGATTTTTTCTTTGGATAAGAAAAAAAAGGGCCGCGACATTCCATAAATTTTTGGTATATTTATGTGCAAAATTTGAAGAAACAGGTTGTATATCTGATTTCCTCTTAGAAAAACACCAAATTTGAAAAAACAAATCATCCAAAACGAAGTCCAAGAAGTCATGATATTGAAGTTTTAAAATCTGAAAATTTTCAAGGTTTTTTCCACGGACGGCGATGCGATTGTTTTTTATTTATGTAGCAGTTGGAGGCCGAATTTGTTCAAATAAATTACAGATCTAATTTCCTCTCACAATTTCACCCAATTTCAAAAATAAATCAGTCGAAACGGAGTCCAGGAAGTGAATTTATGAGCATTTTAAATTCAACAACTTTTTAGGGTTTTCCAGAAAAAAAACGCGATTTTCTATCATAACTTATTGGTCTATTTTTTGGGTTTTTTCATGACGGTTGTGGGACAAAAGATTTTATAGGATGATCATATAGTTATTTCTTCTCAAACCCTCAAAGAAATTCTAGAGATTGCTGAAACATTCAAAGCCCAATTGAATGACAGATTGGATGACTTTGTAGATGGTCTCAATGATAGTTTTCGCAATATTCAAGATTCATTGGATAACATACAGGAGAGATTTCTTATGGCAGACCGTAGGGATGAATATAATCAAGAAATATATGTTTGGTATGATTTTGAGGCCGATTGTGATGATTGGTATATGGATAGTTGTCATTTCTGGGATGACAACCACTTCCATATTTTATTTGATGACTCTACTCCACCTTTTCATAGAGAACATCAATGTCCCACATCAAGAGATGGTTATGATTACCAGCGTCTAGCCTACATATTCTACAATGGTATTGTTCCTTTCATATTCAGCGCTAACCCTTTCTCACTATGTGGTTGGATATCTTATTTGAATCCACATGATAGGTGTCAGTATTGGGAGCATCATTTTCAGTTGGTTTTTGGTGTCGATATCTTCCGTGTGGATTTCATGTCAGCACTTAGACATGGGACCCTGGTTTACAATGACGGTTGGACTACTTCAACATGGTGTCTTCCATTTCTCAATGGGACCCTGGTTCTCTAGTCTACTTCAGCACTATGGTCCACACTTATCCATGGGACCCTGGTATATGGTTGTACATCAAGCGTTGAGGACAACACTTTCATAAGGGGGATGTAATGTAAGGTAGCTAGAGAGGTAGTGGGGGGGGGGCAGAGGGCCCATAGTGATGATAGTGGAGGCCATTCAATGTAAGGTGGACTAGGTCCACTATATTATTAAATAAGGCCCACTATGGTAGTTAGATATAATAAATGGGTAATTAGATCATATAATAAATGTAAGAGGACTTCTTAGAAGGTTCTACTTCTAGAAGATTCCTCCTCTAAGAAGTTCTTAGGTAATGGTAGCACTATATAAAGGGGTTCAAGCAATGTAATGGGATATGAAGAGAAGTATTGGATTTGGAGCTGAAGCTCATTAGGAGGATGCTCCCTCGAAGAGGCAAGTGAACATGAGAGGATCATTTCTGTAATATGATCCATTGGTGTTGCCCTACCTCAAGGGTTTGATAGCAATAAAGGAGATTTTGCATATTGTTCTTGTATATATGTTGTGGTGCTTTTGTATTCAGTCTTTGGTTCTTAACAGGGATGATCGACGCAATAGAAGGCTTAAGGACTGTGGAAATGGCCGATGCAATAGAAGGATTTCCAGGTTGAACTTTTCTTTGAACATATTGATGACACAACAATTGTCTTGGAAACACTAACTCAACAACATGGATCACATACCAATTTGTAATCTTATAAAGGAGTATGACCAAGAGACAAGTGGATTTTCCAATCTAGACACAAAGAAAGTGAAAGGGTGTCATGTTCAAAGGTGACTCTTTCATAGAATACAGGTTTAGATACATTTATTTTCCAATTCCCCTCCCCACCATTTTTGGCGAGTACCTCTTCATTTTTACACAAGCTTGAGGAGGATAACATATGCTTGTAAACATAAGCTCATCCTTCAGACGATTTCCTCAGAGTGTGTTTAACGAACCCTAAAAAGGAGTGGTTCGATCCCATATGGGTCTTTCAATGTTTTTTAATGAGTCCAAGGAAAGAAAACTCAGGGGTTTTTCATGTTTAAAGAGTCAGAAAAACACTTAAAGAGAACTCCATAATGTCATTTTTCGTAAATTAGTTTGACGAGACCAAAAAAGAGATACACTACTACTCACCAAACGTTTTCTTCAAATACTTTAACGAGCGTAAAAATAACAAGATCGTTTGACAATCGTTTCATGTTTAGAGAGTCTGAAAAGATCTTAAAGGGAACCCCAGGGGGTTCCTTTTTCATATAACCTTTACGAGTCCGAAAAAGTGATAAAAGTTTACTCGGTTACATTCTTAGGTATTTACGAGCATGAGAAAGAACAAAGATTGAGCTCGGGATTGTTTTCATTTTTACGCAAGCTGAAAACAAAACAAAATTATGCTTGGGATAGATTTTATTTTTACACAAGCTTAAAACTAGCCAAAACTATGCTTGGACTTCCTTTCATTTTTACACAAGCTTGAACTAGAGGAAACTATTCTTGAGGTAGGTGGTTTCATTTTTACACAATCTTGAACCATAGAAAACTATGCTTCGACTTCCCAATGCATAACACAGGGATGGTTGGTATTTAGCCCCCAGCTTAAAAAACTAGTGGCTCTAACTTCAGCATGATGTCCAAAGGTTGAAAGAATTTCCCCCCAAGCTTCGGTTCGTCCAACGACATAGGAGGATGAAAAGAAGCTTCAAATACTATACATAATGAATTACTTGGCTCAATCGAAGAGGAGGAAATCTATTTCATTTCTTAACGAGCTTGACATAGGAACAAGAACTATGCTCGAGAATCCAGGTTCAATCCCCAAACCTCTGTTTCATTTTTTAATGAGCTTAACACAAGAACACGAACTATGCTCGTGAATCCAGGTTCAATCCCCAGACCTTTGTTACATTTTTTAACGAGCTTGACACAGAAACAAGAACTATGCTCGTAATCTCTGTTTCATTTTTTAGCAAGGTTGCTACAGAGACACGAAAACTATCCTCGTCGCTGGTTTCATTTTTTAATGAGTTTGAAATCAGAAAACCATGCTCAAGGCTGGTTTCATTTTATAATGACATTGAAATCAGAAAACCATGCTCAAAGCTGGTTTCATTTTTTAATGAGCTTGAAATCAGAAAACCATGCTCATAGATGGTTTCATTTTTTAACGAGCTTGAAATTAGAAAACCTATGCTCAAAGTTGGTTTCATTTTCTAATGAGCTTGAAATCAGAAAACCATGTTCAATCGAAGAGGGGGGAATCTAACTTTCTCCATGAGAGATCTTCTCATTTTATAAGCTAAAGAGGATAAGGTGAGGAGGTTAGGATGATCCCACTAAATCAGAAAAGGGAGTAAGATCCAAAACGATTGGAGGCCACCTCACCATAGAAACTTCTCCTTCTAGAAGCATCGAGAAGATGCTCATTTTTCCAACGTACGAAAATCGTCGCACCCTTAGAACTGAGCAAAGTGAGATGATGTCACAGGCCAGGTTTAGTACAACATGCGACGATCTGGGATTGTCGCACCCCTAGAATTGGACAAGGTGCGATGATCCTCCTTACTAGGGTTTTTACAAAGGAAAATATGATTTCATCTCTCAGGTAAAGTTCTTCTTCCTTCTTTCCTCGGGAATTCATGCGAATGCTCCCTCTGAAGACAATAGATAGTTTTACATCATTAACGGTCATAGGGATGATGAAAATAATGTGTAACAAGTAATCAAACAGTGTCTCACTGTGTTCGACCCCAACACATCTATTCGCTTAGTGTAGACTCATACCATGACTGATTGTTTTGAAGACTTTGGGTGAAGTACGAGCATTGTTGCACCCCTTTTGTCACCTGAATGAGCAAAATAGGGATGCTTACAAGCCCAGTTGGGTTAGCTAGGAAAGACAACAGTGAAGGAAAGAGTTAGAAGCATCAAGCATAAGAAATGAACAAAGAACTAAGCTAAGAACAATAAAAGAAATTAAACTAGAGTGCATAAGAACATTAAAACCAAAAATAAACAACACTCATGCCACCAATGGATAGAATTGTATTAGTGGGAAAACACCAAAGAGAAAGGGAAATATATGGGTCCCCTCTTCCTCCATGGGAGGGCTCTTGGACCCCCAAATATTGAACTCTTCTTATAAGTAACAAACTACAATGAAATGGTGAAGAGAATCCAAAGCACACTCATTCAAGAGGTGATATAAAAGGCTAAATGAAATGGTGCTTGCATGCTCTTGATGAGGAAAGAGGATACTCCAAGAGAATATAAGAAGCATAACAATACAAATGAATTCCTTAGAAATATAGTGCACCCATGGCTTCCTTTTATAGCATAGCTTTGAGGCATTGTGCAACCAATTCTTATTTTGAACAAGGGGCCCTTTAGGGAACCCTTAGGTCTTTGACTAGACCCCCAGTCCAATTTAGCTGAGATTTGGGTGTCAAATTGACTTGGAAGCTGAACCAGAAGTGGGTGGAAGGCTGACCAATATCATAAATGCGTCGTTCTGAGGGGTGTGTGGTTTTTTGCGTCCACAGTCGTGCATCATGTGCATGTGTGCGTGCTCCCTATGTAGTCTTAGTGCATGCTAATTTTAAAACTGGTTGTATAGTTTTGGACCTTTTGGAAATGCATTTTTGGTCCATGAGTGAACTAATGTGTGTTTTGAAGGTGCTGGATTCTTGTAACTATTTGCGGATGAAATTCTGATGATAACAGATGCCCCCTGATGTGTGAGGTTAGGAGCATATGTATAGTCGAAATACATCAATGTTTCTTCTCCTGAGAGTACCTGTGTTAGAAAGAGCGGTGTGGGGAGTGTCAAGAGAGACCCATTGGAGGGAGAGGGGAACCTGTATGACCCAATCCATGTGCAAGGTGTAAAAGATAAAATTGTGTACAAACAAGGCGGGCATGCCCCATGCTCGTGTCATGTAACTCAAAAAAGGTGTTATACAGTAACTGAAGTTGTGTGTTAATGTAGATAATTGTAGTGCCCTCAGGGGTGGTTTGATTAAAGGCAGAGGACTATTTTGATGGTGAACATACTCTGAAAAGAGGTGATGACACCTCTAAGAAGTGTTGATGGAATGCAAGCATTAATAGCCTATCAAATTTCATAGGTCTTCGAAAAATATAAAAACAACTACAATAGTCACAAAGTAAGACCCACCACAACATGATAAAGTGTTGAAGTTGAATGTCATGGGGGTCAACGAAAGAATAGAGAAATGATGGTACTCACTATGCCATCTGAGACTCCTCATTATGAAGGTAATGAGATTCAAGATACTGTCATTGTTATTGGATAAATCAATAGGTGCGGACACTAACTGATCTCCCTAGATCCACCTAGATCTAGAACAAAACACACCACAACATGACACATTCCTTAAGTTTTAGATATTGAATTTACTAACTAAAGAGGGATAGGTGACATACTATTTAAATGTCACTTCCTATCGCCATTGCCATCCTAGCTCCGTTCCAACGCTCATACAATGATGAACCTGCAAAAGAATGCAACCAACCAAAGTGATAGTAAAAGCATAAAATCAATATAAACCTATGTATTTGATCAAGAAATCATACAATAAAACACAACAAGATTTATAGGAAAGAATCATAATACTGTATCATATTAAATGTGAAAGAGAGATTACAACCATGGCCTTGATGTCGTAAGGTCCCTTCCAACTATCCTTCGTTCCCCACACACTTTCACTCCAAGAATTCTGAGAGCATAGATCTGATAATATTCACAATCTATCTTGACAAAAATGGCTCATCTAGCCAAGATAACAATATCCAAATCTCAATCCAATCCAAGCTCAAAATCAAAATCCCCAAACTCAAATCTCATCTCTTCCAAGCCAACAATCTCCAAAGATCAGTCCAATCCAAGCTCAGAAATCAAAAGCCATCTTTCTCCATGAGAGTTCCTCCCCTTTTATAAGTTGAAGAGGATAAGGTGAGGAGGTTAGTATGATCCCACCAAAACATGAAAGTGAGTAAGATCCAAACCATTTGGATGCCACCTCACCATGGAAGTTTCTCCTTCTAGAAGCATCGAGAAGATGCTTGTTTTTCCCACGTATGAGCATTCTCGCACCTTGCTTATAGAGAAACCTACGAACCTCTCGCAACCTAGCTATGGTGAAGCCTGCAAGAATTAAGCATTCTCGCACCCTAGCCATAGTGCAACATGCGAAATCATCTTTAATAGGGTTTTTACAAAGGAAAATGAAACTTCTTTTCTCAGGAAAAGTTCTCTCTTCTTTCTTCAGGAACTCAGACCACCGACCCCTCTGAATACTATAGACAGGTTTACATCATTAACGGTCATAGGGATGAAAAAAATAATGTGTAACAGAGAGCCCCCCAAAGTATGAATTTAGAACAGAGTGATAGCTAAAATACATTGTCGAGTGTGTGTAGAGAATGAGGAACAGTCAGTCGGAAACTTGCCAACAAACAAGGAAATGTAGTACAATAATATATCATCACTTAGGTAGGAATTCCCATACTCATAATGCAAATGACTCAAAGCATAAGTGCCGACATGCAAAGATCCATGTCAAGTAAGACAAGGTCATGGATACCAAACATACATCGTGGATCCATGCCATTATGAATCAAATCTTAACATAGCCACCAAAAATACACTGGGATCTATGTGTTAAAGATTCAAATTTGAACATAGCCACCAGACATACAATGTGGATCTATGCAATAGTAAAAACTGAATATACTCCAATGCAACCTGAATCAATCAGAAAAGATCCAGGGTCTTCATCTTCACCACTCTAAAGTACGAATCTAACCATGCGAATACATGTGTCGAAGTCAAACATGGTAGAAATCACTTGATTACCGGTCGTTGGTGAATACCGTTAACAAGTGCGAGAGAAATCACCATTAATGTCAATGACTCCCAAGGTACTCTAGTACAATCCAACGAATGTGAATCAATGAGCTGAGGTTGAACACTCTGTAGAATCTCCCAATCAGGAGTCAATAATGAAAACCCACTGTCGAAAGCGAGGAAACCTACCATTGAGGCATGCAAGTTCCAAGGTACCAATTGGTTTCTAAGTCTAATTCCTGGATAATGAGTTGAAGTCGATAGGAAAAGACTCGTCATAGGAGGGCCTTAATGTATCCTCCATCAATGACATGAAACAGGTAACAAGATTTGATGTAGATCAGAGTAACAAGTGATTCAGGACTGACTCAGGGATGGTTGACGCAATAGAAGGCTTTAAGGACTGCAGAAATGGCCGATGCAATAGAAGGCTTTCCAGGTTGGACATCTTTGTGAACATATGGACGACACAACAACTGTCTTGGAAACACTAACTCAACAATAGGGATCACATACCAATTTGTAATCTTATAAAGGAGCATGATCAAGAGACAAGTGGATTTTCCCACCTAGACACAAAACGAGTGAAAGGGTGTCATGTTCAAAAGTGACTCTCCCACATAATATAGGTTTAGATACATTTCTTTCCCAATTTTTCCCCCACCATTTCTGGCAAGTACCTCTTTATTTTTACGCAAGCTTGAGGAGGATAACATATGCTTGTAATGTAAGCTCATCCTTCGGATGAGTCCCTCAGCGTATGTTTAACAAACCCTAAGAAGGAGTGGTTCGGTCCCATATGGGCCTTTCGATGTTTGTTTAACGAGTCCAAAGAAAGAAAACTCAGGGGTTTTTCATGTTTAGAGAGTCTCAAAAACACTTAAAGAGAAATCTCTCAGTTCCTTTTTCGTAAAGTAGTCTGATGAGACCAAAAAAGAGATAAACTATCGCTCAACATATGTTTTCTTCAAATACTTTAATGAGCATGAAGAGAACAAGGTCACTCGACAATCTTTTCATGTTTAGAGAGTCTAAAAAGAGCTTAAAGGAAACTCTAGGGGGTTCCTTTTTTGTCTAACCTTTACTAGTCTGAAAAAGTGATAAAAGTATACTCTGTTACATTCTCATTGATTTACGAGCACGATAAAGAACAAAGACTAAGCTCGGTAACTTATTCTCATGTATTTACGAGCATGAGAAAGAATAAAGACTAAGCTCAGGATTGTTTTCATTTTTATGTAAGCTTTAAAACAAAACAAAACTATGCTTGGGATAGATTTTATTTTTTCACAAGCTTAAAACTAAACAAAACTATGCTTGGACCTGGTTTTATCTTTACACAAGATTGAACCAACGGAAAACTATGCTTGAGGTAGGTGGTTTCATTTTTACACAAGCTTGAACCAAAGGAAACTATGCTTGAGACAGGTGGTTTCATTTTTACACAAGCTTGAACCATAGAAAACTATGCTTGGACTTCCCAAAACAGAACACAGGGATGGTTGGTACTTAGCCCCCAGTTTAAGAAACTAGCGGCTCAACTTCAGCATGAAGTCCAGAGGCTGAGGAAAATGCCCCTCAAGCTTCGTTTCATCCAATTGCAAAGGAGAATGAAATGAAGCTTCAAATACTAGACGAAGGACTTGACTCAAATAGAGAGGGGGAAAACTATTTCATTTCTTAACGAAAAAACTATCCTAGTAAGTGGTTTCATTTTTTAAGAAGCTTGAAATAAAAAAAACCATGCTCAAAGACCTTTGTTTCATTTTTTAAAGTAGTCTGATGAGATTGAAAAAGAGATAAACTATCGCTCAACAGACATTTTCTTCAATTACTTTAATGAGAGTGAAGAGAACAAGGTCACTCAGCAATCTTTTCATGTTTAGAGAGCCTGAAAAGAGCTTAAAGGAAACTCCAGGGGGTTCCTTTTTTGTATAACCTTTACAAGTCCGAAAAAGTGATAAAAGTATACTCAGTTACATTCTCATTGATTTACGAGCATGAGAAAGAACAAAGACTAATCTTGGTAACTTATTCTCATGTATTTACGAGCATGAGAAAGAACAAAGACTAAGCTCGGGATTGTTTTCATTTTTACGCAAGCTTTAAAACAAAACAAAACTATGCTTGGGATAGATTTTATTTTTTCACAAGCTTAAAACTAAACAAAACTATGCTCGAACCTAGTTTTATCTTTACACAAGCTTGAACCAACGGAAAACTATTCTTGAGGTAGGTGGTTTCATTTTTACACAAGCTTGAACCAAATAAAACTATGCTTGAGACAGGTGGTTTCATTTTTACACAAGCTTGAACGATAGAAAACTATGCTTAGACTTCCCAACGCAAAACACAGGGATGGTTGGTACTTAGCCCCTAGTTTAAGAAACTGGCGGATCAACTTCAGCATGAAGTCTAGAGGCTGAGGCAAATGCCCCCCAAGCTTCGTTTCATCCAACTGCAAAGGAGAATGAAATGAAGCTTCAAAAACTAGACGAAGGACTTGACTCAAATAGAGAGGGGGAAAACTATTTCATTTTTTAACGAAAAGACTATCCTCGTAAGTGGTTTCATTTTTTAATGAGGTTGCCTTAGAGATGCAAAAACTATCCTCGGGGTCTCTCTTCTTGATCATGGATTCCAAGAGGACAATGCTCCGGAATGACACCATGTCAAGGGACAAAACTTGGTCATGGCTTCCAAGAGGTCTTCACTAGAAGGAAGAAACACACTCTGGTAGGACACCATGTCGAGGGTCGCAACAGGAGTAAAGAGATTAGGCTCTAACAACCCTATCGAAGAGATCACCATGTCAACTACTGGATCTAAGTCATCAGAAGTTGAAGTCATGGGAGACAATGCCACATAATTGACATGTGGCAGGAGCGATACTGTCTTCATATAAGAACCATTTAGGGAGGTAATCCAGTCATGACCGATGAACGAAAGGTGATCAATAGTCACCATTCTTCCATCGCGTGGGAAATATATCACGTGAAAAAGAGTGGAAACAATAGCTTTCATGGCATAGACATAATCTCGCCCAAGGAGTAAAGAAAAATCCAAGGGGTCTTGGACGACCATGACATCAATAAAGACAATTTTCCCTCCCAAAGTTATAGGAAATTGAGGAAGGGTCCCTAAAGGTTGATTGGTTCTTCTATTAAAAGATAACAAATTCTGCATAACCGAGGCAAGCTGAGGACAACCCAAAGCTTGCCAAGCAAAAGAGGACAAAATGCTAATGGACGCACCTTCATCTATCAACGTCTGAGGAACATCCCGACCACAAAATTGCATTATAATCTAGAAAGGAATGTGAGAGGGAAGATGAGGTCCAGTTAGCACACCCTAATTAAAAAGGATGGCCTCATTTCTTGGAGGGGGTTTCACGGGAGAAGGAGGAAAACCCCCCGACATGGCAGAGTCTGTATCAACGAGGAAAATGTGGGCAGTATCAGGTTTACACTCGAGCGGGAGAGTAGGATCGACTGAAGATGAGATCGGATCAACCACTTGGGTTGCATTCTACAAGGGGAGAATGGGATCGACGCTTGGAAAAGGATCGACCGCTTGGGTTTCACTCTCTAACAGGAGAGTGGGATCAATCGAGGATGGGATCAGATCAACCACTTGGTATACTAGTTCAATCAAGGATGTGACCATATTGACCACTTGATCAACCGAACTGACCGACGGGGGAACCAGATTGAGCATTCCATCAACTATAGGTGGGTTGAGAGAAAGCTTGATAAAAGAAGCTGGAAGTTGAGGCTATGAAATAGTCATGTCTTATAGGAATTTTTAGGCTCTGTCCATACGAGGGAAAAGGTGAGTTAGATGACTCCCTTTTCATAACATACACGGGAACTTGATGCTACTTTTATTCTTCATAATGGTATCATGACTAGTTGACGAGAAGTCATCGGCATGTTGTTCAGAGGATGACGACATGGGTTGGTTAGGGTGTGTAGACCATACTTCTATAACCTTGGGTAGACCAGGGAAATCCTTAAGAAGATGGCTACCCTTACAAATCCTGCAAGGGTACTTGGGATTACAGGTTTTTTGGGTGATCTTGACATCATCAACACTCCCAGCATGATTAACAGTAACTGGTTGTTTTCCAACATGTTTGACAGTGGTTGGAAGTTTGGATCCATGCTTATTTTTCTTATTCTTATTATTTCATTTCTTTTTCTTCTTATCCACCAAGTTACCAGCTTGAGAACTTTCACTCGACGAAGAAGATGAAACGGAAGGTGACCTTGCAAGCGAAGACGGCAAAGAAGACCTTACTGGTGAAGAAGGTGAAGGATCAACATGAGGTTGATGCTCTTGGGGGGAAGTGCTTGTGACTGAAGCACTAACTACATTCGGGATTACCTGAATGGAAAAAAACCACACCAGCAATCCAATAGTGAGACTTGGAAGGCTCAAAGTAGCAATGTGAGGAGGACCAATGTTTCCATAAGAAGGAAAAACAAAAGGTTCCCCTGGATTAGGGGTTCCTTCATTGGTCATTCCGAGAACTGACGCCATTAAATAAATATCCAATCTAGAGTCCTCTAGGGAAAACAAACATCACACACTAAAAATCTAGTAAGCAAGCAAACAAACAAAACCTTCTCATAATGAACGCACTAGTTGGTGATGAAATCCAACGTCGTAGGAACAAAGTAAGAAGGGGATGAGATAGAGCAGGTGGAAAAGTTATGTTGATGACCTACTTAACGGACTTACACCCTGGTGCAAGCTCCCACACATAATCGTGGGTATACCCTCCAAGGAGCCCGAGCGAGTTTGGCCAATGTCGATTCCAAGTGCCATGAAGACTTGCCCCTCCACAATCACCTTGTTTAAATACCCTAAAGAGATAGGCCACTAAGGTTACTAATCACTACAGTGATGCCTGGGGAAATAGTCGACAATCCGATCGACGTGCAAGGGCAGGGTATCTAGCCCGAAATCAAATTGAAAGGCTTCCACTCATCATTGTGGGTATACCTCTCAAGTGACCCCCATAGTACGTGCAACCTCTACACCAAGACCAACAAAGAAGGGTGAGTAACTCTGCCAATCTCAATGCGACCTCGTGACTGACCCTTGTGTGAGAAGGGCTTCCTAGGACAAAATGTAGTAAGTGGATTTAACTCTCCCTATCAAAAGATACTATGTTTGTTTGCAGCTTTGGAAAGTTATCTTTCAAACCTATTCCAAATCCCTACAACTAATCTAATGTAGGTTTGCTACTAGAAAATATAAAAATGTCTAATCAATTTTTATAAGCACTTTATTTTTAAGGCTGTTGTTACTCAAAAGGAAAATGGCATGGACAATATGATGTTTTGACTGACTTGAAAGTTATGCAAAGAGATGAAGATGAAATCTATGCTACGAGAAGGAGAAAACATTTATCATTCCCAAATGCACAATGTCCCAAAATTTTAAAACTCATCAATATCAAGATTCTCAAAAAATGAGAAAAAGAGACTGTACACCAATGCACGATTCATGGGCCCCCTGGCCATGAGGGGGAATTTTTTTCAACATTTAAGACCAAAAATACCAAGAATCATGCAATTTGACCACTTAAAATGCAAGGATGCCCCCAATCTAATATAAAGCAAGAAATTAAATCTTTTTGTTTCAAAAATTTCACTAAAAGCAATAATGAGCTTTCTTAAAACAAAGAAACCCAAACTAAAAGTTTTCTTTTAAAGAGAACTATTCAGAAGAAATCTGATCTTTCCCTAAACAATTCTAAATAAAACACAGGCTTTGGAATTGAAAGACACTCAAAGCAAGAGACTAATCCTTCAAAACCAAAAAAAGCAAAGATGGCTAAAAGCAACTCAAATAATGTCAAGCAGATTGTAAACAGATCAATATAGGCTCCAAAAGTTCAATCCAGCTGATCAAAGAAAAACTGGGCATCAAAAGATAGGAAAGCCTAATTCCAAACAAAAATTTCAAATGGGTTCGCAGCCTAGCTATAGGGTGCAGTGCAAAAATCAGTGGAGTTCGCAGGCTAGACACGGGTAGGGTGCGAACATGTCGCACTGGATTACATAGTAGGGTGTGAAACTAAGAGGTTTTCGCAGGGTGTAGACCAATACAGTGCGAGATTGCTTGAAATCAAAGAGAATTTGGAAAAGGACAAAAGAGTCTACCTGAACTTTCAGATCCAGAGAGTCTAGATAGATCTCCCATAGACTCAGAAACTAGAAAACAAGCAATCAAAGCAAGGGAAACTAGACTAACTAGGAAACAATTCGTTCCCTAGTGGAGTCGCCAATTTTGTTATTGGATAAATCGGTAGGTGCAGACACTAACTGATCTCCCTAGATCCACCTAGATCTAGAACAAAACACACCACAACATGACGCTTTCCTTAAGTTTTAGATATTGAATTTACTAACTAAAGAGGGATAGGTGACATACTGTTTAAATGCCGCTTCCTCTCACTATTGCCATCCTAGCTCCATTCCAACGCTCATACAATGATGAAACTGCAAAAGAATGCAACCAACCAAAGTGATAGTAATAGCATAAAATCAATATAAACCTACATATGTGATCAACGAATCATACAATAAAACACAACAAGCTTTATAGGAAATAATCATATTATTGTATCGTATTAAATGTGAAAGAGAGATTACAACCATGGCCTTGATGTTGTAAGGTCCCTTCCAACTATCCTTCGTTCCCCACACACTTTCACTTCAAGAATTCTGAGAGCATAGATCTGATAATATTCACAATATATCTTAACAAAAATGGTTCATCTACCCAAGCTAACAATATCCAAATCTCAATCCAATCCAAGCTCAAAATCAAAAGCCCCAAACTCAAAGCTCATCTCATCCAAGCCAACAATCTCCAAAGCTCAATCCAATCCAAGCTCCAAAATCAAAAGCCAACTTTCTCCATGAGAGTTCCTCTCCTTTTATAAGTTGAAGAGGATAAGTTGAGGAGATTAGGATGATCCCACCTGTTAGCACAAGATTGGTTTATGCCTCATCATTGCATAAGTGGCGCTACCTAATATTTCACAGAGAACGAAATCTGCATTTCATTATTCATTTTGGCAAATGAATACAATTTTTATGGGATTTTGATTTTGTTTTGGGGAAAATTGAAATTATATTGAGTTATTCCCAATATCCAAGTTCAATCAACAAAGAACCCAAGGATTTATGCTACCGAATTGCATGCAGAAACAAATTCGGGTGCTACCTACAGGTGCTGCGTAATATTCTGGTAGAGGCTAAGTTGTGTAGAGTTATTCTGTCAGTTTTGAGTCACTAATTTAAAACTTGGGTTCTGAGAAATTGAGGATGTATTTTTGAAAACTAGAGGAGTTATTTTTTCATAACATTCCAAATAACAAAAACCTCTCTCAGTTTTTCAAAATGTGTTTTGGTTTGAGAGATATTGTATATAAAATTAGGCGATGCGTACTCTGCACAATGGCGTTGTGTACTAATTTCCTGTAGCGGTCACGATTTTCATATTCTCCTTGTTGGGAGGTTGCAACATGTCAAGGAGGGTTAGAATGACTTCTCAAGGATCATTTAGATTTCAAGGGACACCTGCACCTAATATTTAGCTCTAGCAAAGGCCTCGATGAATGAGGTGGAAACAATTTATTAATGACTTCCAACAAATTCTTGAAAATCAGCAGTTTGTTGGGTTTTTGTCTCTTTCACTGTTGCCACCTATCTCCAAGTCTTAGAATCCAATGGAGGAGATGGGATTCGACCTCCTTGGTTTATTTGGATTCTATTTTCTATTTAAAGAGGGAGATATCTCTTGGAGAAAGGGAGGGGTGAGCCAAGAGAGTCTAGAGAGAGTAGGAGTAGGTAGTTTTCCTGTGTGTATTCATTTTGTAAGCCTGTGGGCATTTTATGATTAGCATTTCTGCCATTAGAGATTCATGAGAGTTTCTTATCAGAATTTGCGTTCTTTGCTATCATTCTATATTTTCATCTTGATTGAATAATATTTACATATTTTGAAGATCAAAAGTTGCCTTTGGTTAATGAATGCATGAGCTGCAAAGGATTTGTGGTAATTTCTTGTTAATCACAGTTTATTGTTCAAGCACTCTTCAATCTATATTACAGAAAGGATCTCTATTATGTGGTTATTCTTCTCTTTGTTTACCTTCTATTCTTATATCCATATTTGCATAAGCCTTTTGTCTAGTAGGTAACTTGATTTCCTTTGATCTATAGGATGTTATGACTCCATGCCCAATGGAATGTACTTGCGACAGTCTAATGCCGTCCTTTTTACTCTCCTCTTGCTAATCCACCTAGTCAAACTATTTTAATCCATTTACATTTCTATGTTACCAAGATTACTCTCGTTTGCAGTCTGGGAGTGACTCTTGGAGTGATAACACCACCAAATCATGAAAGCAAGTAAGATCCAAACCATTCGGATGCCACCTCACCATGGAAGTTTCTCCTTCTAGAAGCATCGAGAAGATGCTCATTTTTCCCACGTATGAGCATTCTTGCACCCTACTTATAGAGAAACCTACGAACCTCTCGCAACCCAACTATGGTGCAACCTGCGAGAATTAGGAATTATCGCACCCTAGCCATAGTGCAACATGCGAAAATCATCTTTAATAGGGTTTTTACAAAGGGAAATGCAACTTATTTTCTCAGGAAAATTTCTTCTCCCTTCTTTCTTCAGGAAATCAGGCCACTGACCCCTCTCAAGACTAAAAACAAGTTTACATCATTAATGGTCGTAACTTAGGTGTGGACACTAACTGATCTCCCTATATCCACCTAGATCTAGAACAAAACACACCAAAACATGACGCTTTCCTTAAGTTTTAGATATTGAATTTACTAACTAAAGAGGGATAGGTGACATACCGTTTAAACGTTTCTTCCCCTCACCATCGCCATCCTAGCTTCGTTCCACCACTCATACAATGATGATCCTACAAAAGAACGCAACCAACCAAAGTGATAGTAATAGCATAAACTCAATATAAACCTATGTATGTGATCAAGGAATCATACAACAAAACACAAGAAGTTTTATAGGAAAAAATCATATTATTGTATCATATTAAATGTGAAAGAGAGAATACAACCATGGCCTTGATGTCGTAAGGTCCCTTCCAACTGTCCTTCATTCCCCACACACTTCCACTCCAACAATTCTGAGAGCATAGATCTCATAATATTCACAATCTATCTTGACAAAATGGCTCATCTAGCCAAGTTAACAATCTCCAAAGCTCAATCCAATCTAAGATCCAAAATAAAAAGCTACAAACTCAAATCTAATCTCATCCAAGCCAACAATCTCCAAAGCTCAATCCAATCCAAGCTCAGAAATCAAAAGCCAACGTTCTCCATGAGAGTTCCTCTCCTTTTATAAGTTGAAGAGGATAAGGTGAGGAGGTTAGGATGATCCCACCAAATCATGAAAGTGAGTAAGATCCAAACCATTCGGATGCCACCTCACCATGGAAGTTTCTCCTTCTAGAAGCATCGAGAAGATGCTTGTTTTTCCCACGTATGAGCATTCTCTCACCCTGCTTATAGAGAAACATGCGAACCTCTCACAACCCAGCTATGGTGCAGCCTGTGAGAATTAGGCATTCTCGCACCCTAGACATAATGCAACATGTGAAAATCATCTTTAATAGGGTTTTCACAAAGGAGAATGCAACTTATTTTCTCAGGAAACATTCTTCTCTCTTATTTCTTCAGGAACTCAAGCCACTGACCCCTCTGAACGAAACATATAGGTTTACATCATTAATGGTCATAGGGATGACGAAAATAATGTGTAACAGTCACCCGTCTGGAAATTGTGCTGATGTCGACAGAAAGGGAGACGCGACACCAAGAAGTGGAGGGATTCATGAAATCCATTGGATAAGATTAGGAACTTATGAGTAACTTGGACAAAGTCAGGAAGTGGTGAGACTTGAGACTTTCCTTGGTTGGGGATAAAGGGGGTGTGGCAACAACCGTGAAACTGGGCCTAGCGTCAGGGGGATGACTAGGCGTGGGTGAAATGGTGCCAGAGGCGTGACAAAGTGGACAAACTCAGATATCAGGGGTACATGGATGGTGAGATACTTGGGGTTTATGGGTGATGTCAACAGGAGTAGAAGATAATGAATGCCCCAACCAAGGGTGACATGGGTTTCTTTGCCAGAGGAAGAAGGTCATCAAAGGTGACGACAAAAATCTATGTAAATGAGGGAAACAAAGGCTTTGTACAATTACCAAATGAATAAAGAATAAGTTGGGATAACTGTATAGATACAGAAATGGGTGCCCCAATGTAAGATGGCTTGGCCTGATGATGGCACAAGCTGCTTGGAAAACAAGTGGAGGGTTAGGACCCCATAGGTGGGTTTATGTATTAGGGAAACGTATGGAGGAAAATCTGCAGATGGGAAAACTAACGGTGGATGAAATGGATGGTTAATGACACTGCGAGGGTGTAGTAAAAAAGAGAACCATTATGAAGTAACCTGGGAGTCCATTGGGCAAGCTAGAAAAATGAGGAGAAGGAGTATGTGGTTGATTCTCGAAAATGCGTAAAACTAGCAGAACTCCCATCCCTAAAGGGTGAAAACAACAAGAGTGTCAAAGTGTCAAGGGAGACTTATGAATGGGACAACTCATGTCGGGAAGAGTGCTACCAAGTGACAATACCAAACTACAGTGGAGGTGACAGTACTGCAGAGCCGGATATAGGGACCCTAAAGGAAAATGTCAGAGGGTGTGAATGGAGATGCAATTGAGATTTAGAGAGAAATATTACGTGCCAGTGTTGAGTATATACCTAAAGGGGTAGTGTTGATGTATGATGACCAAGTACCTGCACACATGAAAACCAAATACCCGACGTGAACAATATCTGAAGATAAAGAACATATAATAGTTATTCAATAACGTGTGAATATAAGCATGCGTACTTGAGCGTGGGTATGAGGAGAAAAGGCTCCCCGGGGGCCGAAGATGGATGGTGGCCATGGGAATATGATTGTGTAGGTGGTGGGATCCTGATCCCGTGGCTGAAGATGGATAAAAAAACTGACGTTTGGATCTCCTGGAATTGATCCTGGAAGTTTTGGCAAAGGGACTATATATGGTTGTAGGGCCCATATTGCCACCTCATTTGTACCTTCTTCCATAGTGAGTGGACAAGAGTTTTTAGAGGATATTTGGAGATTCTGGGAGATTTAGGATCAACAAGCACCAGGTTAGTTGCCATATCCTCCTGCATAGGACATAGGGTTTCATTTTTGGGGCAAGGTTGCACAAGTAGTTGTACAGGGAGATTTATGATTTTGGGACCCCAGTGCGCGGGCAATCGAAGAATTACTACGCATGAATGTGCAGATGTATCTTGGATAATCATGCATGTGGGTGCCTAAGAGAGGAAAACAGGCGCACATAGAGTGCATGTCTGTTTGAATCATAGCTGCGCATGTAGGCACGGCTGTGTTCCTCACAGTAGCGCATGTGTGTGCAACTTTGTAGCGAACAGGTGTGCCAAAAGGTGCGTTTGTGTGTGTGATAGGGGCGCATGTGTGCACCCTTGTATCGCAGACAGTCGCGCATGAGTACGCGACTATGGGGTGAAAAGGAACGCAGATGTGCATGCTTGTGGGGAAAACAGTCGTGCCATTGAGGCAAAGTTGAAGGGTGTAAAAAAATTATCCTATTGGAGATTTAAGTGTTTTATGGGTTATGATAGTTGATCGAGTATGGTATATGTGGATGCAGGTGCCCGATTTGACGATGTCAATGCATTAGAGAGAGAGGGATTAGTCACGCTTGAGGGAGGCAGTGAGGGATGAAGAGCCGACAATTTGGGATACTCTTGCAGTTTGTGGGTTATTGAAGTTTTTTGAGTGCTCTTTATTGTGGACACATGAGTACTTATTGCAGTTCTTGATTTTGATGTGGAGTTCAGATCGACATTGCTTCATTGTGTGGGGTGAGGAGCTAGCCTTTTCTGCGGTGGAGGATATATATTTTCTGACTCGGCTCCCTTTTCAGGGAACTCCTTTATCGGTGGACCCCGTGTTACCCGGGGATGGGAAGTTGGCTACCTTAGCCCGGAGGTACTGTTTGGGGGAGAACTTCATGTCAGGCTTCATGGTTAGCATTGGGGCGATGGATTCCCTTGTACATCGTTGCATGGCAGCAATGGTTGTGAGAGTCTATGGGTCTCTCACGACTCAGCGGATCTGTGGAGGTCAACAGAGGGTTATGCAAAGGGCATTGGCAGGTGAGCATTTTGCCTGGGGCGTGATGCTACATGTGAATATGGTAGGGAAGCTAGACAGGTGTCGAGCTACTGAATTAGGGGAGTTCACCTTTGGGTCCATCTTGGTGGCGTGGTTCTTAGAGAGGGTGCCTATGTTTCACCCTAGAGTGCTTTTGGATGCATCTGCTGTGCAAGAGTCGTGATTGAAGCGGTGTGAGACTATTTTGGTTTGCCATGGTGGTGGGGAGGGAGGCCATTATTTCATGGCCAAGGCTGCACGAGTGTGGTGTCAGATGCCACAGATCATACTTTGATATCCGTATTTTTGGGTGGATTTTCGCAATGATCCAGATATGGTGCTACCCCCGGGAGAGGTGTTCGACCACAGAGGTATGATGTTATTTTTGATGTTTTGATATGTTAGATAGCATAACATATATTTTTATGTATGGATGGATGTTGATTCTATCATTTTTTTTATTGTGTGTGTAGATGTGGGACCTCGCGGGTGCGAGGTTGAGTTGGTTAGAGTGTCGGCTTGTTAGGGGCCGGTGATACCTCCGTGGGGAGAGTCGCGGGCAGGAGAGAGATGACGATGGGATGATGTTGGGGCGAGGCTCATTGACGATGAGAGAGCAGCCAAGCGACGCCATTAAAATGACCCTAGGGCAGGGCCATCACATGTTCCTTTGATGGGGGCCGGGGGAGAGTTTGAGGATTTTCACCGCTGATTAGAGGCAGTACTACAGGGAGTGCCCGAGGGGATGTGGGTGCACATCTAGGATGAGGAGGTCCTGGAGCAGTGTATTGGTCTTTCGGCGGAGTCACGGAGTCTGATCCACAGAGCAGCTGTAGCGAGAGAAGCTATGACTGGGCGGTTTCCGCTAGGGCCTAAGGGACCGATAGCTGGTGGGGTACCACCTCCTGAGAGAGGACCAAGTGGTGGTTCTCTAGAGTCACCATGAGTGTCTCTATGTATTTTTGTAGTTTTGGTATTTATATAGGCCTACAAGCCTATTTGGTGTGGTGACACCAGTTTTGTATCTATAGGGGCGAGGTGGTTCACCGGCCTACGTATGTTTGTACATGTAATATTTTTTGTAAACATTGATGGCACATTGACCGATATATATATATTATATACATTTTTGGAGCTTTGTGATGTTCACATGTGTTAATGTTTTTGTTGATGTTGTCTAATTTATACGCCGGGATAGACAATTGATGGTTGATGTATGTGTAATGGTATCTTTATGTGATAAATGCCAATCTAACACCAGGTTATCCATATTATCTATTGTTTGATTAAATTGTCTTGGAATATGAGTAAATGTAATTGAATCAAAATGTCGAGATAAAAGTCTAACTTGCAGGTATTTTCAGAAGAGGCAAGGATCAGGGACGCGGTACACATTGTTGAGCTGGAGGACGATGAGTTGGGAATCGAGTACTATGCTAAGGTGATGAACATGGCGGTGATTGGCCTTTGCAAGGAAGCCAATGAAGGATGTGTATTTGTCTTGGTTGTTGGTTGCGGAGCCCGGGCATATGATGCTGGAGTGGAGTAGCTCATGCGAGGGAGTATAGAGGGCCCAAGCAGCCGAAGCGAGATTCTGTGTCCAACGACTAGCTCCATCGACGTAGCCGATGTGGTAGGCCGATGCAGGAGAAATATGTCAATAACACAAATGATAGATTAGATGCAAGGCATGGGGGAAAAAGAAGATTAAAAACTCCAGAAAAGTGTAAAAAAATAGAAAAATCCTAGTGCAGAATGGCTATGCTCAGGCATAGAATTTCTTTAAGTACAACCCGTTGACGGGTTCTTTGAGGGGGTGGCCTTCAGGAGATGCCAGGATGTATGTGCCTTTAGTGAGGCAATGTTGGCTGATATAATGTCCATGCCATAATGATTCGAACTTTCCATGGCTGAAGGTATCGTGAGCGATATCGTAAGCAAGGACGAGGTCTCCTTCATTGAATGATCGAAGGTTGACATGGCGATCAAAGATGGCCTTCAACCATTTTTTAGCTACCTCATTGTTCTGTAATGAAGATCGACAATCTTCATCCAGGGACTCTAAGTTCAGCAAACGTCATTCCATTGGAGCAGTGTTGGGTAATAGCTCAATAGTGGTGCGTAGTGTGGGGATTTCGCATTCGATAGGGAGAGTGTCCTTGACCCCATGGACAAGATGAAATGGTGTGAAACCAGTGGCAGTTTTAACTACCATGCAATAATCCCATAGTGAGGAAAACAACATATGGTGCCAATTGGTCTTATGTTTGTTGACCATACGCCACAACATGGTTTTGAGGACCTTGTTGACCGCCTCTACCTGTCTGTTGGATTGAGGGTAGTATGGGGAGGCGACCTTGTGGGAGAAGCCTAACATGGAGGAGAGTTCGATGAAAATATCATTCTTGAAGTGTTTCTTGTGATCGGAGACTAATTTTAGGCGGACTCCAAAGTGGGAGATGACATGGTTAAAGAAAAAATGTGTTGCAGTGTCAGTGGTGTTGCTGAAGGTGGGCATGGCTTCGACCCATTTGGTGAAGTAATTGACTACAACAATGATGTATTTGTGTCCATTTCTAGATGGGGGGTTGCAAGTCATAAATTATATGCCCCATTTGCAAAAGGGGCCAGCAGTAATGACTGGTTGTAGAAGAGCAGGTGGTGCTCTTGCTTTGTTGGAGTATAGCTGACATTTGTCACATCGCTTCATAGCATGGACGCAGTTGTGAAACAATGTGGGCCAAAAATAGTCGGCTCGAATGATTTCTGGGATGTGGACATCCCAAAGAGGTGGACACCGCATGCGTCATTGTGGCATTCATTCAAGACTCTGTCGTCTTCGTCAATAGTCAGACATCGACGAATTATGGTGTCGACCCCTCGCTAATATAATATATCACCGATAAGAAGGTAATGAGGGGCCTGGTGTCGAATACGTTGACGATCATCCTTGAAGAGGTGGTTCCCAAACTTTTGTGTTTGGAGGTAGATGAGAAGATCGCCATACCAGGGGTCATCTGAGGGGATGTAAAATAGATGTTCGTCGAGAAAATCTATATTGACAGGAGAACTAGTAGTCGTGGAAGGAAATGTCGTAATGCATTCGTCAAGGACGAGGGATTTCTTGCTCTTGGGTGTTGTAAAATAGAGGTCGTACTCCTAAATAATGATGATCCAGTGGGAAAATTTTCCATTAATTTGTCGACGACTGAGAAAGTATTGCATGGGGTTGGAATCTACTATGACTTTGGTAGTTCGAAGCAGGATGTAATGGTGCATTTTCTGGACTGCGAGGACAACTGTAAGGGCGAGTTTTTCTTCATGATTGTATTTCAAGGGTGGCCCTAAAAGGTTTTTATTAACATAATAGATGACATGCTCCCAGTCGTCGTCCCCTAATTGGACAAGGACTCCTACTACAGAGACAACTGAGGTTGATAGGTAGTGGATATAGTCGTGGTCATAGTCAGGTGGACTAATCAATGGGGCATTCGAGAGGGCCACTTTGAGATCATCAAAAGTGGTTTGAGCATGTTCATGCCACTGGAATGGGATATCATGACGTAAGAGGCGAAATAAACCATGCGCCCAAGTGGCATAATCGGGGACAAAGCGTCGTAAAAAATTAGCTTTGCCTTGTAGGCTCTGCAGTTGGCGTAAATTCCATGGTGGGGGAATTTCTGTGATAGCTTGGACCTTGAGGGGTTCCACGGTTATGACGTGTTGGGACACGATAAACCCAAGGAGGCGACCAACAGTGACACAAAATACGCACTTGAGGGGGTTCAAGCAGATGTTGTATTGACGACACCTTTGGAAGACTATCTGTAAATCCTCGATATGTTGAGAGCGTTTCTTGAATCGAGCGGTGAGATCGTCCAAGTAGGCGAGAATGATTTGAGCCAGATCATGAAAAATGTATGTCATACATTGGAAAGTGGCTCCAGCATTCTTGAGGCTGAAAGACATGACACGATATGAAAAGGTACCCCAAGGGGTAGTGAATGCGGTTTTGTATTAATTGGCTGCATGGATCTGAATTTGGTTGTAGCCAAAGAAACCGTCCATGAAGGACAAAGCCTCATGACCGGAAAAATCATCGATAGTTGGTCAATAAAGGGTGTTGGAATGTTGTCTTTGGGATAGGCATGATTAAGATCATGAAAGTCCATACAGACGTGGATATTGCCCTATTTTTTATTCACCGGGACAGGGTTGGAGACCCATGATGTATATGCGATGGGGTATATGAACCCTGCAGTGCGTAATTTGTCAATCTCATCTTTGATGGCTGCCTCTTTAGATGGGTGTAATGGACATTTCTTTTTTCATACAGGTGCGATATCGGGCCAGGTGTCTATATGATGTTCAACAATAGAGGGATCAAGGCTGGGTATTTCGGTGTATGACCAGGCAAAAATGTCCCAGTACTCCTGGAAGAGGGCTTTGTAAGCTATGAGTTCTTCGGGAGAGCATGCAGCGCCAATGGTGATTTCCTCTATGATTCTAGGCTTGATGGAAATATCGATTTTTACGGTGGGGGAAATGTTGGCCATGTTGCCTTCTTCAAAAGCATCGAGGGCAAGGATAAGTTTATTGAACCAATATATGTGCTTGGGGGGGAGAAAATCTTTGGTTTCGATTGCATACATGGAATTTTGAACAGGCGTTGCAAAAGCGTCCTATGAAAGAAAGAGTGCTTTGTGATGGAGAGAATCCCATGGGCGATCGGGGGTAGTTAATTCCTCAAGGATGTCCTCATCACAGTGGAACTGTTGAGAATACAAGGGATCCAGGAGAGTAACATTGGTGATTGTTATTGTGTGGTTTTCTTCTAATGGGGAAGAGGAAAGTGGGGTGATGCAATGAGGTTGCGATGGTTCGCTTGACATAAACCAAATATCAAGAGATTGTGGGTTGAAAATGGTAGTCGGGAGTAAAATTTATGTGGGGAAATGAACTGGAGAATTGGGGGGATTTGGGGGTAAATCCTCCTTGAGGCTATCTATGAACCATGGAGAATTGGGAAGATTTGGGGGTAAATCCTCCTCTAAGCTATCTATGAACCATGGAGGGGTAGGGAGTCCCTCAGGCTTGGGGGAGAATATATAAACAATATCGGGAGAGGGAGTAGGGGGAATTACCGATGTTGTGGGTGGTGAGGTAATGGGAGGATTTTGAATCAGGGCCATTTATTGATGCCTGTATTCAATAATCGTGGGACACTGGTAGGTGAAATGGTCTAGTGAGTCACAAGGAGAGCAAGGAAATCTCATATGTTCGTTGATGGAGGTCGTGACATAGTGGATGGAAGTGACCTGTGTTTGAAATGACATGGATGGAAGGGGTTCTTGTTGAAAGCTATGGCAAACCGTCGTTAGTGTCTGTCGAAATTGAGGTAATGTCGAGCAATGGTGGGTATAATGGCCATACTCGGAACAAATGGCACACACGAATTTGGTTCTGTTAGGGTCCTATAATTATAGGCGAATCGATTCTTCGACTGTTGATTTGGCATCTCTCCCGTGATGACAAAGTATGGCTCAGGTGATTCCGTTTCCTCCCTCCATTCTTGTCGCTCAATCCTCCATCACCCTGTTGCATCCTTCATACACACTACGCCCTCTTCCCCCTTTTCCTTTTGCCCCATTGATTTCGCCTTACCCGCCTTCCATCCCTACATAAATGGACTCAGGATGAACAAAAGAATAGCAGTAAGGTTAGTCTAGATTAAAATTGATTAATAAATGACTATTTAATAATTAATTAATAATTAATTAATTATTAATTAATTAATTATTAATTAATTAATTATTAATTAAGTTAAGAACCTATGTTAGTATCTAGGTTAGTAACTAAGTTAAAGGTTAGGGTTAGTTTTAAATTAAAATAAAACATTAAATTGAAAACAAAATATAAAAAATATATAAAATAACATAATAAAACATAACACATAAAATAATACAAAACAAAAAAGAAAATACTTAACAAAAAGAAAATAACAAAACGTAATATGAAATATATGATATAACAAAAAATACAAAAAAAAACATAAAATATTAAAAATGAAAAAACAACATAAAAAACAAAATAAACTAATCCTAAGTCCTACACCCACGTACCCTCTACCACGCTTACGTCACCTCCTCCCCTCCCACGTCACTTCCCACTAACCTACCTCCACTACCCATTTCCCTACGTCACCATCCACTACCCCATACACTCCCGCCCACCTAAACTCCCACGCATATTCATTTACCCCGCCCCCCATCCACCATGCCACAAAATAATCAACGCACAATATTTAATTCTGG
>ML787286.1:246548-262177 GCA_009831015.1 Picea engelmannii | reverse complement strand
CGGATCCGACCACGGAGATCAACGACCCAGGTTCAATTCCGGACCCCCCCGGGCAGTCTGCATTTAATGAGGGGGGAGGGGGGTCCGGAATTCCGTCTCCCGCCAAAAACCTCTTTTGCATGTTTTCACCATCTTTTGCCAGTTTTACCATGCCTTCTTCCGGGGGAGATTCTGAGAAAACGGAGGCGAATTTTAAAAATCCGAGAGAGGTTTTTTCTCAGCACGGGATGAGGAACAAAAACCTCTTTCAGTTTTTGCAACGGGGTCACAAGAAGAGAGAATAGAGGGCATCTTCGAGGCCTAGTTTTCCAGATTTTCCATATTCCGTTTCAGTCCCGATCTTTCAGGAGCTGTCACGGCCAGCTGGGGACGAATTTTGCGAAACCGAAGGAGGTTTTGTCCAGCACATGCCCATATACAATAAAATCTTTCAGTTTTCTCCCAGGTGTCATCATTGAAGAGATAATCACGTCTGATCGGACCCCTGTTTCTTAGAAAAACAGTCCATTTTTTATGGCAGAAAACTCCAAATTTTCTGGGAGTGGTGGCTATTTTTGGCCGAGGCGGTTAAACCGACTGGCGAAACTTGTTGGGATGATATATCTTATTTATTGAGATGATTTGAATGTAAAAGGGTTGGATCTTCACGCCCTGTGGCTAAGAGGCTATAACATTTTTGAATAGGTCTGCCATTAATGAAAGAGAGGCACTTTACATGATTCTTGCGTATGTTCACTGGTGATGTGATTTTCTCAGTTAAATGTTTTCTCGCTCTGTAGCCATCTTGTTTTTCTGAAACTAATCTTTAAGAGTAACATATGTCTCAGGATTTATCTTTGATACCCTGTTTCCGATTCTAAAGATTTTAATGTTCATCTTCTAAATATCTTCAATTAAGAGATTCTTAAGTGCTTGTTAGTTGGAGTTATTTTCCTTACCCTTTCCTCTGTCCATCATTTAAGCTGCAAAAGATCTAGTGAGTATATCACCTTGCCTTGTGGAGGTCCTTTTTCCTCGTTTATGGTTGTATTTCATTCCTGATTAATTACAGACCCCATAGCCCAATGGAGGAGTTGACTGTCTCAACCAATTCAAAAACACTTTGACAACAAATCCCATGTTCTTCATAACTAGCCTAATACCTCCCCAAACAAAGATATATTACACAGAGAGATCCCTCTCTGAGTCTTGAAGGGCTAGATCCAAGACTCGAAGCGGTTTTGATGTTGCCTCTGTGACTGCCTTACAGCCTTGGGCAAATTACAGAGTGCTAACAGGTTCGTAACCCTTTTCTACCTTTGTTAGGGGAGGTGGTGGTAGTACTGGAGGAAGTGATGAGTGGTGTCATTGTCCGAGGGAGTTGAATTAAATTTCATAGCTCAGGGAGAGATGCACATTTATTGGTAGGGTGTCTATCTTTCTCGCATAGTGCACAAGGAGGTTGAACTTAGGGAGGAAGTGGAGTGGTGGGCTCTTTCTTCTTTCATTTTCCCCCAGCTGTAGTAATGGTGTTGGTGGGTGGGGGTGCATGTGGTGGGTGGGAGTAAGTATTGGAATCTACATCAGGATTCCTTTTTCTTGGGGAGGGAGGGATGGTTGAGGGACCATCCCTGGTGGGTGTAGATACCATACTGGAATTGCCAACACCATATTGGGAAGGGTAAGCGTTGCAGCTACTTGGAAATCTTGTATGCCCGGTGGGGGGTAAAAGAAAGGGATTTGGGTAATGGCTTGGGGGACTGTCTCCCAAACTGGGATGTGGCCCTAGGGGAGGGTAACATCAGGAACATGTGGAGCTGTATATTTCTCAGGGAATTCCTGAGGGAGGAACTCTGCAAATAGTGGGACGTTAGATAGTAAAGAAGCCTCTGTGGGAGGAAGGATATCACCAGTTTTTGTTCCATTGGATGAGATGACACATACTTGTGCTGAGGGATGTATGAGTGGGGGTGCTCCATGATATGTCCCTAGAAAGGATGGGTCTTTGAAAATTCTGGGACCCATCTCAATGAGTGGGTAGGTCTCGGAATTAGTGTGAATGAGAGGTAAGATGTTATTGATGTTGGAAGAAGGGTTGGGTTCGTAATGTGACACTTGGTCGATGGTGACAATTTTCTCATTGTGGGGAAACATCATTGTGTGAAATATTGAAGAGGCCACATATTTCATTGCATACATGTAGCTATGTCCGAACAAGATGTTGTAATCGAGCAAAGCATCGATAACTTCAATGTCAATGAGGATAGTTTTTCCCTCGAGTTCAACGGGGAAATTTTGGAAGAGACCTTCGGGAGAGGATGGTCATTCGTCATAAGCTCTCAAAGTGATGGAAGATGGTATGAGCTCCGAGGAGCCAAGTTTCTTCCATACAGTTTTGGACATGATGCATGTGGATGCACCTTCATCAATAATGCAGTGGTGAACTGTGATGTTCCGAATTTTAACCAGTATCTGGAAAGCGACCAGAGCAGGGAGAGGTGGTTCCCCACTATTGAGATCAAAGGTGATGAGTCGAGTATCAGTAGGGTCGACTGCCCCCAGGGAAGAAAGTAATGATTTTCATTGAGTGGGACATGTTTGAAGGACTTCTAAGATGGACATGGCAGTAGGAGACTGGGCCAAGTCATCAACTAAGCTGTGATTGTGGGCCACCCTAACCTAAGGGTTGTTGACATTCCTTCGTAATGGGATGCGAGGAATACGAAGAGGTGTATCAGTATTAGGGCATGGAATCATCAAAGGTGGGCCAATTGTGATTGGGGGTGCTTCCAAGGTAGTGGGAGAAAAATCAGGGGGTACGCTATATTGACGACTGCGTGTTTGTAGAAGTATTTCTTCCTCACTGGTGAGGAGGATAGTGTGATTCGTAGGATTTCTAGGGTTTGGATACTGTTCCATCTGGGGTGGGGCGGGATGTACCTCCTGTTGAGTGTTCATCACCCCTTGGTGTGGGATGGGGTTTTGTAGTACGGTAGGAGGTGGTTGCTGCACATATTGTTGTGGGGCCTGCTGAGGGGAAGGTGGTGTTGGGGGATGTGGTCCACTTTCAGATTCTTTCATCCATTTCAAGTCAGCAATTTGAGGGCAATGGTGAGTATAATGGCCATATTCACCACAAAGGGCACAAGGGAATTTTGTCCGAAGATTGTTGTTATTCTTTCCTTGGAGTTCTTTATTATTGCCCCCTTGAGGGTTCTGGTTCCCCTGATTCTGGTTGCCCCTAGTAGGTTGGTTTTGTTGGGGGTGATTCCCTCCTAGTTCGGGATTATTGTTGTTTCGGTTTTTTCATTTCTTTTTGGCATTGTTCGACTGATGGTTCGGATTAGCCGTATTCAGCTGTTTGAAATTTTGATATTGTTGAATGGGAGAGGGCTGAAAAAAGTTAACCCCAACCCATGGGTGTCCTTGTGGTGGAATCATGGGCTGAGGGGGACCCAAAAAAAGAAAGTATGGATTGTTGGGTGGCAATGGTCCGTAGGGTATATAGGAAGGCGTAGTGCTTTCACTAGTGCTTAAGGTGTAAGCTGAGGTAAAGGGGGTACTAGAACTTGATTGGGTCATGGGGCGTACTGTGGGTGACAACGGTGGTCCACTGATGGGTGAAGGAAGGGTAACGGGGTATGGTTGTTGATAAGGGGGAGGAGGATAATAAGAGGGTCCACCATATGTCGGTGGATATTGCGGTGTTCCATATATAGGTGGTTGTTGTAGGTGTGAATTGTGGTGTGTAGTGGTTCCAATCAATCCATTTGCTGAGTGGGACATCCCTGGTTTGTCTTGGCCAAATGGCACTGGTCTTGGGGCGTCAGGTGGTACTGTATATAAGTGTCCTTACTATGAATAAAATATTTTGAACTGTTGGGCCTTGCTGATGGCTTCTTCTTCTGATTGGGGGAAGGTGGAAGCCACATCTTTGGCAAGGAGGGAGACAAGTGATTTGAGAAACCAATTGAGGCATTGCTTCTTGGTGGCTTATTCTTTGCATAGACTGCGTCGCCGACGCCATTCGTGAATGTGGTCGGTGATGTGTGTAGCGGAGGTTTGTTTAAAATCTAAGAGTAGTTCAAGACCATTGTCATGATGGATTGGAAGTTGAAAAAAGTTAAAAAATTCTTTGGCCAAAGATTCAAAGGTCGTATGGGACCCAAATTTTTCTTCTACATACCACTTAGTTGATGGGCCAATGAGTGTGCATTGAAATAATCACAATCAGACAGAGTCGTCCATAATGATATTTGAGGAGCACCATAAATCAAAGGTCATGATATGTTTGGCTGGGTCGTCTCCCACTTTTACATCAAACTTGGGGATGTCTGAAGGTAGTTTGGTAGGCATTGTAGGTCATGTGGGGGTGTACAAGATAGGATCATTAGTGAGTTTAGTCAAATCCGGTATATTAAGGGAAGCCATGTATGGTATTTGGGGTTGTGGTGGAGGATTAATTCTAGCCATGGTGGGAATGTTTTATGTGCCTAACCCCGAAAGAGGGTTCGTTCTGGCCATAGTGTGAGTTTTATGTGTCGCTGACCCATGAGGGGGGCTATGTGGGGTGGTACTTCCTCCTGGGGACGAAGTGTGCCCCCCGCTTCCTTGTACAGGAAAGTGGGTGGATGGTTGGTCTTGGGAATGGGACCCAAGTAAAGTGGAATCAAGAAAAGTGAATCCTAATATAGTAGAACTCATAGGAGTGTGAGAAGGTGGATCCGATGAGTTGGCAAGACTAGGAACTCCCCCTAGAATGAGAGGGAGATTGAGCAATCGTCTAGAAAGATGGGGATTCTGTGGGTCCCCTATGATGTCTGACTAGAAAAGTGGATGTGTGCAAATGGTGATGAGAGAAAATAAATGAACAAGAGCCTTTATAATTTTTGGACCTTCACAATATCATTCTCAATCGCATGTAATCACAAGAGCATAATAGATAAATCAATTGATATATAAGCATAGATGTGGGTAGGTAGATTTTGTCCGCGTGGGAGAACAAAGAAAACAAATGCTCGTGTCCTAGAAGATGTAACATCCTTCCTCTCAAAAATAGCACTGGACCTTCCAATAGCACTCAACAGTGGGGTCTGAAGCCACCAGAAAAGGAACTCGTGAAGGATGAAGTCATCAGTTATAATGAGGGGTAGAGGGTGCATATCTCGAAAGAGCTGGCGATATTTCCCAATAGCCACACAAAATCCGTTCAAGGTGAAATTGCAGCCCACAATTTCCACCTGGGTAGATGTCCTACAATTTGGTCACTAGGTACCTCGGTCAAAGTGATACATTTAGATTTTTGGCCTCATAAATGGGTCACAGTTTGGATCTCGTTCAAGAGGTGGGTGCCTCAAGGAGGGATGCACAGAACAACCGGACCTCGGCCTTCAACCCTTCATGGGTATCTCCCTGCCTTATGGTGTTAGGAACACTTGACTTGGAGGATTTAAAGTTCTGTATTTGACAACTTCTATTGTTTGAAGATGTGAGAACAAAATAACAGGGAGTTATTTGGATGCCTATCCCTGAGATCTTACCTAAACTAAAAAAATTCTTTTGGCACCTCCTGTGGAGGAAAACTTAGTGAGTTTTTAGAAAAAATTTAGATGTGTTTGTTTGAGAGGTTGGGGGTGTGAACCAAACTCATTGAATTTAAGAGGGAGTGAATAGTTTCGTCAAGAAAGGGGTGGGGTGTTTCGGAATCCCTTTGGAGGAAACGTACTTCAACCTCCACAATTCGAGATGAAAACTATGTGAGTGAGTGGTGACTTTGTGTGTGAACAAGTGAAAATATGCCAAATTGTTTTAATAAATTAGGTGTCACCTCGCTGCATGTGGATTTCATGTGGTCCTTACAAGTCTTGATTACCTAATTAACTAAATGTCATTTGTACAACCTTGAGAAATTTTAAAGTCCCTAGAGAACTAGCATGTGGATATATGGGCCCTTACTAATCCTTTAACTCCCTAGTGTGATTTAATCTAAGAAAGCTTAAAAAATTATCCTAGATTGTGGACATGTGGGCATGTATGGGCCCGTTACAAAACTGTTACACATTATTTTCATCATCCCTATGACCGTTAATGATGTAAACCTATTTGTAGTCTTCAAAGGGGTCAGTGGCTTGAGTTCCTGAAGAAGGAAGGGAGAAGAACTTTTCCTGAGAAAAGAAGTTGCATTTTCCTTTGTGAAAACCCTATTAAAGATGATTTTCACATGCTTCACTATGGCTAGGGTGCGAGAATGCCTGATTCTCATAGGTTGCACCATATTTGGGTTGCAAGTGGTTCGTAGGTTTCTATATAAGAAAGGTGCGAGAATGCTTACACGTGGGAAAAACGAGCGTTTTCTCGAAACTCCTAGAAGGAGAAACTTCCATGGTGAGGTGGCATCTGAATGGTTTGGATCTTACTCACTTTCATGATTTAGTGGGATCATCCTAACCTCCTCACCTTATCCTCTTCATCTTATAAAAGGAGAGGAGCTCTCATGGAGAAGGGCAACGTTGTTTTTGGCTTGGGATTGTTAGCTTGGTTAGAGTGGCTTTGAGATTTTCTTTGTCAAGATAGATTGTGAGTAGCTATGAGATCCATGGTCTCAAAATTATTGGAGTGGAAGTGTGTGGGGAATGAAGGGAAGTTGGAAGAGACCTTACGACATCAAGTCCATGGTTGTAATCTCTCTTTCACATTTAATATGATACAGTAATATGATTCTTTCTTATAAAGCTTGTTATGTTTTATTGTATGATTCCTTGATCACATACATAGGTTTATATTGAGTTTATGCTATTACTATCACTTTGGTTGGTTGCATTCTTTTGAAGGTTCATCATTGTATGAGTGTTGGAACGGAGCTAGGATGGTGATGGCAAGAGGAAGCGACATTTAATCGGTATGTCACCTATCCCTCTTTAGTTAGTAAATTCAATATTTAAAACTTAAGGAAAGCATCATGTTCTTGTGTGTTTTGTTATAGATCTAGGTGGACCTAGGGAGATCAGTTAGTGTCCACACCTACCAATTTATCCGATGATAAAATTGGCAACTCCACTGGGGAACGAATTATTTCCTAGTTAATCACGACGTTGCATTGAGACTAGCAGAGTTACTTACCCTTCTTTGTTGGTCTTGGTGTAGAGATTACGTGTATTATGGGGGTCGCTTGAGAGGTATACCCACAATGATGAGTGGAAGCCTTTCAAGTTGATTTCGGACTAGATACCCTGCCCTTGCACATGGATCGAACTATCGACTATTTCCCCAGGCATCACTGTAGTGATTGGTAACCTTAGTGGACTATATCTTTAGGGTCTTTACACAAGGTGACCGTGGAGGGGCAAGTCTTCACGGTACCTGGAATCGACGTTGGCCAAACTCACTCGGGCTCCTTGGAGGGTATACCCATGATTATGTGTGGGAGCTTGAACAAGGGTGTAAGTTTGTTAAGCAGGTTGTCAAAATAACTTTTCCACCCGCTCTATCTCATCCCCTTCTTACATTGTTCTCGCGATGTTGGATTTCATCACCAACTAGTGTGCTCATTGTGAGAAGGTTTTGTTTGCTTGCTTGCTTACTAGATTTTTAGCGTGTGTTGTTTGTTTTCCCTAGAGAACTCTAGATTGGATATTTATTTAATGGTGTCAATTCCCAGAATGACCAATGAAGGAACCCCTGCTCCAGGGGAACCTTTTGTTTTTCCTTCTTATGGAAACATTGGTCCTCCTCACATCGCTACTTTTAGCCTTCCAGGTCTCACTATTGGATTACCGGTATGGTTGTTTTCCACTCAGGTAATCCCGAATGTGGTTAGTGCTTCAGTCACAAGAACTTCCCCCCAAGAGCATCAACCTCATGTTGATCGTTCACCTTCTTCACCAGTAAGGTCTTCTTCACCTTCTTCGCTTGCAAGGTCGCCTTCTGTTTCGTCTTCTTCATCGAGTGAAAGTTCTGAAGCTAGTAACCCGGTGAATAAGAAGAAGAAGAAAAGAAAGATTAAGAAGAATAAAGATAAACAAGGGTCAAAACCTCCAACCACTGTCAAACATGTTGAAAAACAACCAGTTACTGTTAATCGTGTTGGGAGTGTTGATGATGTCAAGATCACCCAAACAACTTGTAAGCCCAAGTACCCTTGTAGGCTTTGTAAGGGTAGCCATATTCTTAAGGATTTCCCTGGTCTATCCAAGGTTATAGAAGTATGGTCTACACACCCTGACCAACCCATGTCATCAGCCTCTGAACAACATGTTGATGACCTCCCGTCAACTAGTCACAATACCGTTGGGAAGAAGAAAAGTAGAGTCAAGTTCCCGTGTATGTTATGAAAAGGGAGTCATCGAACTCACCTTTTCCCTCGTATGGACAAAGCCTCGAAATTCCTGGAAGACATGACCGTTTCATAGACTCAACTTCCAGCTGCTTATCGCAAGATTTCTCTCAACCCACCTGTAGTTGATGGAATGATCAATCTGGTTCCCCTGTTGGTCAATCCGATTGATCATGTCGTCAATCTGGTTACATCTTTAATTGCACCAATTGACAAAGTGGTTGATCCGATACCATCCTTGGTCAATCCCGCTCTCCCCTCAGAGAGTGAAACTAAAGCGGTCAATCCGATCCCATCATCTGTTGATCCCACTCCTCCTTTGACGAGTGATAAAGTGACTGATCCAGTCCCTTTCTCAGTCAGTCCCAACCTTCATCCGAAGAGTGCCAAAGTGGTTGATTTGATCCCATCATCGGTCAATCCCACTCTTCCTCTGAAGAGTGCATGTGTGGTCGATTTGATCCCATCATCGGTCGATCCTATTCTCCCGCTTGAGAGTAAACCCGATACTGCCCATGTTTTTCTCATCGATACATACTCAACCATGCCGGTGGGTATCCCTCCTTCTCCCATGGAACCTCCTCCAAGTATTGAGACCATCCTTTTTAATTGGGGTGTGCTAACTGGACCTCGTCTTCCCTCTCACATTCCTTTCCATATTACAATACAGGTTTGTGGTCGAGACGTTCCTCAGATGCTGATAGATGAAGGTTCGTCTATTAGTATTTTGTCCTCTATTGCTTGGCAAGATTTGGGTTATCCTCCACTTGCATCGGTTACGCAGAATCTGTTAGCTTTTAACAGAAGAACTAGTCAACCTTTAGGGACCCTTCCTCAGTTTCCTGTAACTTTGGGAGGGAAAATTGTCTTTATTGATGTCATGGTCATCTAAGACCCCTTGGATTTTGCTTTGCTCCTTGGGCGAGATTATGTCTATGCCATGAAAGCTATTGTGTATACTCTTTTTCGTGTGATATCTTTCCCTCACAATGGACGAGTTGTGACTGTTGATCAACTTTCATTCATTGAACCTGACTGGATTGCCTCCCTAAATGGTTCTTATATACAGAGGGTATCTCCCCCGCCACATGTCAATTATGTGGCATTATCTCCCATACCTTCAAATGCCGATGCAGATGAGCCTCTCACTATAAGCTCACTCCCTTATGACTTGGATCCGGTAGTTGACATGGAAATATCTTCGGTAGGGCTATTGGAGCCTGATCTCTTTACCCCTATCAGGACCCTTGACATGTGTTCCTTCCAGAGTGTGTTTCTTCCATCGAGTGAAGATCTCTTGGAATCCATGACCAAGTGTTATCTCTTAACATGGTATCCTTCCAGAGCATTTTCTTCTTGGAAGCCATGATCAAGGAAACCAGCCTTGAGGATAGTTTTCACGTCTCTATAGCAACCTCATTAGAAAATGAAACAGAGGTTTCGAGGATAGTTTTTTTGTCTCTGTGGCAACCTCATTAAAAAATGAAACTGAGGTTTGGGGATTGAACCTGGATTCACGAGCATAGTTCTTATTACTATGTCAACCTCGTTTAAAAATGAAGTAGATTGTTCCCCCTCTCTATTTGAGTCAAGTCTTTCGTCTAGTTTTTGAAGCTTCCTTTCATTCTCCTTTGCAGTTGGAGGAAACGAAGCTTGGGGGGAATTTACCTCAACCTCTGGACTTCATGCTTAAGTAGAGCCACTAGTTTCTTAAGCTGGGGGCTAAGTTCCAACCATCCATGTGCTCTGCATTTGGAAGTCCAAGCATAGTTTTCTATGGTTTAAGCTTGTGTAAAAATGAAACCACCTATCTCAAACATAGTTTTCTATGGTTCAAGCTTGTGTAAAAATGAAACCACCTATCTCAATCATAGTTTCCTTTGGTTCAAGCTTGTGTAAAAATGAAACCGGGTCCAAGCATAGTTTTGTTTAGTTTTTAAGGTTGTGTAAAAATTAAAATCTATCCCAAGCATAGTTTTGTTTTGTTTTAAAGCTTGCGTAAAAATGAAAACAATCCCAAGCTTAGTCTTTGTTCTTTCTCATGCTCATAAATACATGAGAATACATTACTGAGCTTAGTCTTTGTTCTTTCTCATGCTCGTACATACGTGAGAATGCAGCCAAGTATACTTTTATCACTTTTTCAGACTCGTAAAGGTTATACGAAAAAGGAACCCACTGGAGTTACCTTTAATCTCTTTTCAGACTCTCTAAACATGAAAAGATTGCCGAGTGACCTTGTTCTGTTCACACTCGTAAAAGTATTTGAATAAAATGTTCAATGGACGATAGTTTATCACTTTTTCGGTCCTGTCAAACTATTTTACAAAAAATGAACTAAGAGAGTTCTCTTTAAGTGTTTTTCAAACTCTATAAACATGAAAAAACCCCGAGTTTTCTTTCTTTGGACTTGTTAAACAAACATCGAAAGGCCCATATGGGACCGAACCACTCCTTCTTGGGTTCATTAAACATACTCCAAGGGACTCGTTCGAAGGATGAGCTTAAATTGACAAGCATATGTTATCCTCCTCAAGCTTGCGTAAAAATAAAGAGGTACTTGCCAGAAATGGTGGGGGGAAATTTGGGAAAGAAATGTATCTAAACCTATACTTCATGGAAGAGTCTCTTTTGAACATGAAACCCTTTCACTCCTTTGTGTCTAGGTTGGAAAATTCGCTTGTCTCTTGATCATACTTCTTTATAAGATTACAAATTGGTATGTGATCCCTATTGTTGAGTCAATGTTTCCAAGACAGTTGTTGTGTCGTCAATATGTTCAAAAAGATGTCCAACCCGAAAATCCTTCTATTGTGTCGACCATTTCTGCAGTCCTTAAAGCCTTCTATTGCGTTGGTCATCCCTAAGTCAGTCCTAAATCACTTGTTACTCTGATCTACATCAAATCTTGTTACCAGTTTCGTGTCATTGATGGGGGATACATTAAGGCCCTCCTGTGACGAGTCTTTTCCTATCGACTTCAACTCATTATCCAGGAATTAGAGTTAGAAACCAATTGGTACCTTGGAACTTGCATGCCTCAATGGAAGGTTTCCTCATTTTCGATAGTGGGTTTTCATTATTGACCCTGAGATATTCCGTCGAGTGTTCGACCTCAGCTCATTGATTCACAATTGTTGGATTGTACTAGTGTACCTTGGGAGTCATTGACATTAATGGTGATTTCCTTTGCACTTGTTAATGATATACACTAATGATCAGTAATCAAGTGGTTTCTACCATGTTCGACTTCAACAAATGTATTCACATGGTTAGATTTGTACTATAGAGTGGTGGAGATGAAAACCATGGATCTTTTCTGAAATAAATTTGGGAAATAAATGTATCTAAATCTGTACTTCATGGAAGAGTCGCTTTTGAACATGACACCCTTTCACTCGCCTTATGTCTAGGTTGGAAAATTCCCTCGTCTCTTGATCATACTCCTTTATAATATTACAAATTGGTATGTGATCCCTATTGTTGAGTCAGTGTTTCCAAGACAGTTGTTGTGTCGTCAATATGTTCAAAAAGATGTCCAACTCGAAAAGCCTTCTATTGCGTTGGCCATTTCTGCAGTCCTTAAAGCCTTCTATTGCGTCGGTCATCCCTGAGTCAGTCCTGAATCACTTGTTACTCTGATCTACATCAAATCTTGTTACCTGTTTCATGTCATTGATAGGGGATACATTAAGGCCCTCCCGTGATGAGTCTTTTCCTGTCGACTTCAACTCATTATCCAGGAATTAGACTTAGAAACCAATTGGTACCTTGGAACTTGCATTCCTCAATTGCAGGTTTCCTCGCTTTCGACAGTGGGTTTTCATTATCGACCCCTGATCGAGAGATTTCGTCGAGTGTTTGACCTCAACTCATTGATTCACATTCGTTGGATTGTACTAGTGTACCTTGGGAGTCATTGACATTAATGGTGATTTCCCTCGCACTTGTTAACGATATACACTAATGACCGGTAATCAAGTGGTTTCTACCATGTTCGACTTCAACACATGTATTCACATGGTTAGATTCGTACTATAGAGTGGTGAAGATGAAGACCCTGGATCTTTTCTGACAGATTCAGGTTGCGTTGTAGTATATTTAGTTTGTACTATTTCATAGATCCACATTGTATGTCTCGTGGCTATGTTCAAATTTGAGTCTTTAACACATAGATCCATAGTGTATTTTTTGTGGCTATGTTCAGATTTGAGTCATATCAGCATGGATCCACAGTGTATGTTTGGTGGCCATGACCTGTCTTACTTGACATGGATCTTTGCATGTCGGCATTTATGATTTGAGTCATTTGTATTCTGAGTATGGGAATGCCTACCTCAGTGATGATATATTATTGTACTGTATTTCCTTGTTTATTGGCAGGTTTCCGACCGACTGTTCGTTGTTCCCTACACACACTCGACAAAGTATTTCAACTATCACTCTGTTCTAACTTCATACTTTGGGGGGCTCTCTTTTACAAATTATTTTCGTCATCCCTATGACCATTAATGATGTAGACCTATCTGTAGTCTTCATAGGGGTTAGTGGCCTAAGTTCCTGAAGAAGGAAGGGAGAAGAACTTTTCCTGAGAAAAGAAGTTGCGTTTTCCTTTGTGAAAACCCTATTAAAGATGATTTTTGCATGTTGCACTATGGCTAGGGTGCGAGAATGCCCGATTCTCACAGGTTGCACCATAGATGGGTTGCGAGAGGTTCACAGGTTGCTATATAAGCAAGGTGCGAGAATTCTTACACGTGGGGAAAACAAGCATTTTCTCGAAACTTCTAGAAGGAGAAACTTCCATGGTGAGGTGGCATCCTAATGGTTTGGATCTTACTTTCTTTCATGATTTAGTGGGATCATCCTAACCTCCTCACCTTATCCTCTTCATTTTATAAAAGGAGAGGAGCTCTCATGGAGAAGGACAAAGTTGTTTTTGGCTTGGGATTGTTAGCTTGGTTAGAGTGGCTTTGAGATTTGCTTTGTCAAGATATATTGTGAGTAGCTATCAGATCCATGGTCTCAGAATTCTTGGAGTGGAAGTGTGTGGGGAACGAAGGGCAGTTGGAAGGGACCTTACGACATCAAGGCCATGGTTGTAATCTCTCTTTCACATTTAATATGATACAATAATATGATTATTTCCTATAAAGCTTGTTATGTTTTATTGTATGATTCCTTGATCACATACATAGGTTTATATTGAGTTTATGCTATTACTATCACTTTGGTTGGTTGTGTTCTTTTGCAGGTTCATCATTGTATGAGTGTTGGAACGGAGCTAGGATGGTGATGGGGAGAGGAACCGGCATTTAAACGGTATGTCACCTATCCCTCTTTAGTTAGTAAATTCAATATTTAAAACTTAAGGAAAGTGTCATGTTTTGGTATGTTTTGTTCTAGATCTAGGTGGATCTAGGGAGATCAGTTAGTGTCCGCACCTACCGATTTTTCTGATGACAAAAACCTTTAAACTTCCCTAGTGTTTTACTCTAAGAAATTAATTTTCAACACTATCCTATCTTTGTATCATGTGTGCATGTATGGGCCCATTACAATCTTAAGGTGTGTTTGAAAAATAAACTAAGAGGAGTCCCGAGGGGGCTATTGTCCTCTCCTAAAGATTTTTTCTTTTAAGGGAGATGAAATTTTCCCTCAATCGTTTTTCTTATTCTCAAGATTGCTCTGTGGCACGAGAGAAGAGCATACTAAATGATTGATATCCAATTTTTGGTCCCGATGCAAGTTTTATATGTGATATATAATGATTCCGACTTAACTTTAATCAAAGCAAGTCATCCATGTGGCCAAACGAAAGCAAAAAAATAAAAAATAATGATTTTAACCCCCTAAGTGCCTATGTTTTGACTAATCCATTCATGTGGAGAGGGAATCTAAGTGTGGTGCATATTAAAATCTGCATGGAATCAAGCTTAAGAAGGCTATGGGCCCTCAAAAAATCACAAAAACCCTTACAATGTTTGAATTTATGAGAAGATGTGTGGGTCACAGAGTAGACAGAGGCACATGTGGCGCCAATAAGTAGCTAAAAGACATCCCTTTGGCACAGGTGCGTAGAATGCGCTGAGAAAAATAGTGGGTTGAGCGCACGTACGCTAAAGACGCGCCTGTGGGTCAAAAAACCCACGCACTTTTGTTACATGGCAGGGAAGAAAATTTCGGACGAAATTCTCTCAAATCAGCTTTGAATTTGGATTTTTGCAGGCCATCTTGGGCCGGTTATGGTTCCTGCAAGTTAAATAAACAAAAATAAGAGCTAAAATAACCCAAATGGGGGAGGAATTTGATACCTTTCCCCAGTGGAGTCACCAATCTGTTGCACCCCTTTTGTCACCTAAATGAGAAAAATAGGTATGCTTACAAGCCCAGTTAGGTTAGCTAGGAAAGACAACAGTGAAGGAAAGAGTTAGAAGCATCAAGCATAAGAAATGAACGAACAACTAAGCTAAGAACAATAAAAGAAATTAAACTATAGTGCATAAGAACATTAAAACCAAAAATAAACAACACTCATGCCACCAATGGATAGAATTGTATTAGTGGGAATACACCAAAGAGAAAGGGAGATATATGGGTCCCCTCTTCCTCCAAGGGAGGGCTCTTAGACCCCCAAATATTGAGCTCTTCTTACAAGTAACAAACTAGAATGAAATTGTTAAGAACCAAATATCAATATAGCATAGAAAAACCTTAGAAAAAGTACTCAACGCCTTGAAAAAGAGATAATTTTAGATAATAAGCCTCTTCGAGGGGGAAACCTCCTTTTACCCCACTTAAATGTTCAAGTACAAGATGATTCAAAATGAAAATGTCTCGTTGGTATATATAGGAGACTAGGAGTTATAATTACAACTAATGGCCTAAAGCCGACATAAATAAAATAACATTACTATAATATGCCCCAATTAAGGGGTAATGAGCCAATATTAGGGCTTAATATGCCCCTCCCCTTGAGACAAGTGTTGTCCACAATGCTTGAGTAACTATGGATGCTTCTATATAAAAGACTCATCTTCCCAAGTGGAATCTTCAGCTGGTAGTTTCCTCCATTTAATGAGATACTCTGAAATGGATCTATTCCTCAGCTGGCAAATTCTTGTGTTAGTGATGGCTTCAGGCTCCAATATGATTTTTCCTTCCTCATCAAGTTTTGGCAATATAGTTTGAAATGGGATCTTGTCGCCTATAACCTTCTTTAAGCATGAAACATGGAAAACTGGGTGTACTCGTGAAGATGCAGGCAACTCCAATTTGTATGCCATAGTACCAATCTTTTGCAACACCTTATAAGGGC
>ML787286.1:210076-231882 GCA_009831015.1 Picea engelmannii | reverse complement strand
TATTATTTACATTCCTCGACCTTTTTCACAAGGTCCATTCGCATCACACATTCACATTTCTGAGTTTGCCACAATACTTGGCCAGTATAGTTATTTTTATAGACTGAGGGAAACAGGGCATTACAATTCCCTCCCCCTTAAAGGAACATCATCCTCGATGTTCTATCTATCAACTTGACATACATGTATAGGTGTAAACAAAATCGGATATGCCTGTTTCATGGCATCCTCCATTTCCCATGTAGCCTCATTTGGACCAAAATGTTTCCACTGCACCTTGACCTGTGAAATGGTTCGGTTCCAGAGCGGGGTTTCCTTTTTGTCTGTATGCATTGAGGTTCTGGTAGAAATTCTCCCTCTGGTTCCACCTGGATCATAGACCAATCAATTATATGGTTAGCATCATGTACATATTTCTTCAATAATGAGACATGGAAAACATTATGTGCTTTGACTGTGGGAGGAAGTGCTAGCCTATAGGCTACAGGTCCCACTCTATCTAGAACCTCAAAGGGTCCATAATACCGAGGTGCCAACTTGGCACAAGCTCCCATTTTCAGAGAACTCTTCTCGGGCCTAACTCTGAGATATACATGGTCTCCCCTTTTGAACTCTCTTGGAGTTCTCTTTTGGTCAACATAACTTTTCTGTCGGTTCTGAGTGACCTTCAAGTTTTGTTTTATCTGAGTCACTTGCTGTTCCATTTCTTTCAACATGTCGGGTCCAAAAGAAATCCTATTTATGGGATTACTCTAGCTAACTGGAGTGTTACACTATCTACCATAGAGGACTTCGAAGAGACTCATCTTTAAGGATGATTGGTAGCCGTTGTTGTAGGCAAATTCTACCAGTGGCAGGTAGTCTTCCCACTTCTTGGGTTGATGCATTACATGCATTCTTAGCATGTCTTCAAGTATTTGGTTCACTTTTTCTGTCTGTCTGTCGGTTTGAGGGTGATAGGCGGTGCTAAACAACAATTTGGTCTCTAAACCAGCCATCAGTGATTTCCAAAAGTTAGAAGTAAATTTCGTGTCTCTGTCAGACACGATCTCTTTCAGCATACCATGCAGTCTGAATATCTCCTTCATGAATACCTAAGCGATATCGATTGCTTTGCAAGTTGATTTGACAGGGATGAAATGAGCAGACTTGCTCAATTTATCCACCAGTACCATAATGGCATCGTTCTATTTGGTCGATGTTGGTAATCCAGTGATGAAATCCATGGATATGGTTTCCCATTTCCATTCTAGGATTGGTAAAGGATGCAATAACCCTGTTGGGTGTCTGTGTTTTGCTTTAACCTATTGGCACTCTATGCATTTGGCCAAGTACTTGGCTATGTATTTCTTCATTCCAGGCCAATAGAATTGTTTCCTGGTGGCCGTGATCATCTTCTGGTATCCTGGATGACCAAAATAGGGTCTTTTATGTAGTTCATCCAGTATGAACCTCTTCAAGTCCTCACAATCTAGAACATAAAATCTTCTTCTGTAAGTGAGAAGACCTCCTTTGGTCATCTGGTAGCCTTCATATTTTACTCCGATGGGTTCTTGCTGTAGGTACATGGTCACGGTCTGGACGAAGGGATCTGTTTCTTGTGCATTTCTAACTCTTTCTTTGACATCCATCTCGCAGGTTCTCACCACTGCCAAGTGAATTGTTTTCATACTTCTGCTAAGGGCATCGGCCACCCTATTTTCCTTTCCTTTAATGTGTTTGATCTAGAAATAAAACTCACTAAGGAGGGCCATCCACCTAGCTTGTCTAGCATTGAGCTTTGGTTGATCAAATAGATATCGCAATACACAGTGATCTGTCATAAGTACAAATTTTCTTCCCAGGAGGTAATGCCTACACATTTTCAAGGCATGCACTATGGTAGCCAGCTCTAGATCATGGGTCACATAGTTGACTTCGTGCTCATTCAATTTTCAGGATTCATAGCAGATCACACTTCCTCCTTGCATAAGGACTCCTCTGAGCCCTTCCTTACAAGCATCTGTGCACATGAGGAAGTCAGCTTTGAGATTGGCGATCTTCAACACTAGTGCATGGGTCAGTAGATGTTTCAGGGTTTGAAATCTTTCTTCACATTTCTGTGTCCACATGAATTTTGTCCCCTTCTTCTGGAGGGCAGTGATTGGACAGCCAATCTTGGAGAATCCTTTTATAAATCTCCTATAGTATCCTGCTAATCCCATAAAGGATCTGATATCCGAAACATCCTTTGGGGTAGGCCATTCCATGATAGACCTGATTTTGTCAGGGTCTATTGCTACTCCTTCTTTGGATAGAACATGGCCTAAGTAATGTATTTTCTTCTGGAAGAATTCACATTTGTTGAATTTAGCATAGAGATGATGTTCTCTTAGCACTTGCAGCACAAGTCCAAGATTCTCTTCATGCTCTTTTCTATTCTTGGAATAAATTAGTATATCGTCAATAAAAACAAGCAGAAATTTGTCTAGGAATTTACTGAGTACATTGTTCATCAAGCACATAAAAGTAGCAGGGGCATTGGTCAACCCAAATGGCACTACCATGAACTCATAGTGACCATACCTCGTCCGGAAGACAGTTTTATGGATGTCTTCACCCTTGATTCAGACTGTATGGTATCCCGACCTCAAATCAATCTTTGAGAAAATAGACGCACCCCCCAATTGATCGAACAACTCAAATATCCTGGGCAAGGGGTACTTGTTATTTATAGTTACCTTATTGAGTTGCTTATAATCTATACACAGTCTAAGGGTACCATCCTTCTTTTTCACGAACAGGACTGGTGCTCCCCATGGAGACACGTTGGGCCGAATATAGCCTTTATCCATCATTTCTTTTAATTGCAACTTGAGTTCAACTAACTTGGGTGTGCTCATACGGTAGGGTGTCCTAGACACCATCACCACTCCCGGTGCAAGTTCTATCGAGAATTCTATGTCCCTTCTCAGAGGTAGACCTGGTACCTCTTCCGGAAATACATCTCCGTATTCTCTCAGGATAGGGTGATCGTCAGGGCTTGGTTTGTCACCTTCGATTGTTTTCAAAACCTGTATTGCATATAGGGAACATCCCTTTCAGCAATACTTTCTCATTTGCAGAGCTAATATTTGTCTTACTGAGATAGGTTTTTGGATCCCTTGAAGGGTTATCTTTTTCCCTTCTTTACTTACTACACATTCTAAGGTTTTATGGTAACAGTCCAATCTAGATTTATGGGTGGCTAGCCAGTCCATACCAATCAACAGATCATACGATCCCGGGGGTAATAAGTTAAGGGTTGCTTGGGTGGGGAATCTACCCAACATCAATTGGTAGGCTGGTATAACCTCTGTTACCCTTCTTTTGGTGCCAGTGGCTAACTGTACCAACCATGGCTTGGTATGTTTTTGTGGCTGTAGTTTACAACTTATCAACAACTTTAGGGGCTATATAACTCAAATTTGAACCAGGGTCAATCAAAACAGACACTAGATGGTTGGAAATCATACCTTCTATTTCCACCACTGAAGCTTGGTGGTCAGCTTGTTTATTATCCAAGGCTGCATATATTTGTAGCACACTCCTGGCCACATCATTGACGGTAGTAGCTTCTTGGATGTTATAAATCCTTCGACTATTCTGTTGTCGGTGTGGACAGTCTCTCAATAGATGTTCTTCCCCGTAACCCAAACATTTCAAAGGTTCTCTATCTGGGTTATCAGTCTTCACTGATATGGGTCCAGAAGTTTTATTTCTACTCAAGGAGGGAAAATTCTGCTGGTGCATACTCTAGGCTGGGAAGCTCATTCTTGGGTTCTTCTTATAGTTCTTAAATCCCGGGGATTTAATCCCCTTTTTCTAAAATCTTAAACTATTCTTCTATTTCCATCCTTCACGAGGTTCTACTTGATGCCCAAACTGTTCATGACAATAGGTTGCCTTTCGAATAGTGCCTTCCAGAGTCTTTGGCTCATCAAATTCAATTCTATTCTGATAGTCCTTAGGTAGTGCACTGATGAAGTGTTGCACCTTTGCCTTTTTCGCCTTGATATAGGGTACATACCTCAACAATGGAAACCAAGGTACCACATGAATCCCTATGTGTAATTATTGTTGTTAACATCTAATGCAAGGGAAACCGCTCAGTGAGAGACCAATGATGGTATGTCATCTGTTGACCGTAAGGTCACCTATCAATGATGGGAATAGGCCTAGGTTGCGACTCTAGGTCAAACTCTCAGAGTAGTGTGTCGAAGTCGATAAGAGTAGACCCTCAAACAAGAAGTCAATAGGGACCTTCTATACTAGAATGAGTAAATGACAGAGATATTTTTGATGATGAGACAAACTCGATAGATGCAAAAAGGATGACTTGAGGAGACAAAGAGTTACTGTAGAATGGTCGACTCGGGATGAGACTTCCCTTAAAAAAAAGCATGACACATTATGTGACTTAGGAAACATGACTATAAACTAGGATACATTTGTGACACAAGAGGCATCGACAAACTCTTCATGTGGGTGGAAGAATAACCAACTAGGGGAGATAAACTCAATAACAAGATTTTTTTTTGTAAAGCCACACTAGACCCAAAATGATGAGAAATTGACTCAAGATTATGCTTTTTTCAAGGGCGACAAAATTGCTTCCAAAAAAAGAGATGGACCCTTTCCCCCCTTCTTTTTGATTTTTTGATTTTTTTTTGTCTTTTTCATATTATTAAAGCCTGAAAATGAATAAAAGAGTGTTATAATACAGTGGAGGAAACAAGTGTCGCGAGCAAGAAAACTAGTTCCAGAGCACAAGGAACAAACCTATGCTCAATGCAAGGAAAGCATGTGCAGGATAAGGACACTCATAGAATGTATCCTCTAGGGATAAAGGTGTCTAATTGCAAGGATAGAAACTGGTAGGAATGCATAAGCAAGTGGTTCAACAATAGAAAGTTGAAGCTAGCATTAGGCCTAAAAGTGTGAGCAGTCAATATGCAATGCAATTAGAACTCAAACTCATGTTCTTTTTCGTAAATTTAGTCTCTCGAGCCCGAAAAAGAGTAAATAAATACCAAGGAGAACTCTTATAGTCAAAGTTGACTAGAGTATTCATTTTTCGTAATTAGTCCATTTGGTCCAAAACAGGGGTAAAATTTCACCGAATAGACATCCTTTCAAATCCGTTTAATGGGTGTGAAAGAAAACAAGTTCACTCGATAATATTTTCAATTTTAAGGAGTTTGACAAGAACTTAACTAAGACTCCATAATGGAGGGAGTCTTGTGGGTAATAGCCAAAAAAATATTGAGTAATAAGAATGGACTTCATACGCAATTTCATGGAGGGACTAAACAAGAATCCCAAGCCTAACAAAAAACTTGTAGCATGAATGCCAGAATACAAAGGGATTCTAAACTAGGGCACCCATGGAAGGTAGGATCTACCACATGAATCACAAAACTTCTAAACAACAAAGAAGGTTTTGTATCACAACTTAGTGGGGTTGATCCTAAGGAAAAATAAAATAGGAAATGGATAATGAAAAAATGCATGAAGGGGAAAATCTAACCTAATGCCAGTTTCAAGATCATTACTTGGCAGAACAGATCGACATGGAAGAAAAGGTGCCAAAGAAAACGTCTCCAAAGTCTTGCATATAAGACCAAAAACACTTACGCAAAAGTTAATAAGTCCAATTTAGAAACCTCTGATAACGACAAGTATTAAGGGATACATAAATTGAAAACAAGAAACCATAAAAGTACAATATGTATAGAGGACCGCACATCCTTGCAGCTTATGCATAGTAGTTCTCCAACTATATCTCATTGCTAGGCTCAAGCCAAGGGTTTCACTGGTAACTAACCAGTAAAGATTTTAGTTTAGGAGGAAGTCAAAGATCTATAATCATAGCTTCAAGGATGGCCTAATCTAAAGGAAACTCAACATCCATGAAGCCGAGGCTTGATAACTCACAAATACCATGACTCAAGGTATTACAAAAAACAAGATCAAAATCAAGAGGAAATGCCAGATTACTCAAGCCAAAAGGGGGAGACAATGGTTCACATGACCCTATCAGATAAAACACAAGATCAATTGATGAGACCTTGTCTCGAGAAGGTGAACACAATTGTAAAGGATCCTTCTCAGGAGAAATTGAACACCGAGGATAAGAAACCACATAGTTCATCCATGGTGGGGAAGAGTCTACTCGAACACTAGGAACACACAAAGGGGAAACCTGAGGTAAATTTGAACCATGATGGTTTCTATCAAATGAAATATTATCAATAGTGACAATGCTTCCGATGTGAGGGAAATACATCACACGAAAGAGCGTAGACACCACAACATTCATCATATACACATAATCATGCCCATGAAACAAATTGAATTCCAAAGGGATTGGCACCACTAACAGATCAACTAGGGAATTCTTCCCACCTAATGTGATATGAAACTAAGGAAGAATCTCCAGACATTCACTAGGTCTTCTGTCAAAAGTCAATAGCTCAGTGGTAGTTGACACAAGCTTGGGAGAACCCAAATATTTTCAAGTTGGGGATGAAAAAATACTTGTAGAGGATCCTTCATCTATAATAGTTAGAAAAATTCCTAATTTATTAATTCCAACCATTATCTGGAAGGGTAAAAAAGAAGGAAGGTGAGGCTTTGCAATATCATTCCAATCAAAGGAAACCATCCTAGGACTTGAAGGGAGTGTACTAAAATATAGTGGAATGCCCCCTCACTCAAAAGATATTGAACTGGAAATTCTAAGGACACAGTCAAAAGACACATCACTCTGCAAAAGAGGAGTGGGACCAAACGAATATTGCATTGGTGAGACCACATACTTAGACATGTCTTTCTCCAAGAGAAGAGTGGTATCGACCGAAGATTGCATCGGCATGACCACTTCCTCAGACACTAGTTAAATAGGATGTGAGACAACATGGTCAAGAGACACATCAATCCCTAAAACAAGAGTGGTTTCAATCGAACATTGCATCGACACAACCACTTTCTGAACTAAAGATTGATTAGAAAGCTAGGAAATCAAATGTGACTCAGAACTAGAAGGACATTTAAACAAGGGCCATGCTTTTCATACCATGGAAATATCAGGGCACAAATGATTAAGGTGATATCCTTTACAAAGTTTACAATGACACTTGGGCTTATGTCCTATACATCTAGGCTTCTCAACTGTATTATTCCCCCCAACATGACTTCCTGTGGCCAGTGGGTTGCCCCCAACATGAATAGCAGAGGTTGGTTGCACGTATCCACTGTGACTAGAATAGGTTGGTGAAAAGACTCCAATATGACTCGCAAATGTCGGTGACTTGATGCCAGTATGAATTGCAGTGACTTGAATTTTTCTCCCAGCATGACTCGTAGAGGATGGTTGCATGCCCCAAACATGACTTGTACTGGCTGGTTGTTTGTATTCAATATGACTTGTAGAGGTTGTTGATGAATCTCCAACATGACTGCCAGAGGTTGGTTGTTGAACTCCAGTATGACTCGTAGGGACTAGGCTCTTTCCCCCAACATGACTTGAAGAGGTTGGGTACTGGTCTTCAACATGACTTGAAGTTAATGACCTATCTCCAACATGAATCATAGAGGTTGGTGACTCTTTCTACCAATATGAATTGCAGTGATTGGGCTTGTTCTTATAGCATGAATAGTAGAGGCTAGTCTCTTTCCCCCAGCATGACTTGCAGAGGCTGGTGACAGGTCTCCAACATGACTAGTGGAGGTTGGTAACTTCTTCTTCTTCCTCTTCCTCTTCCTATTACTTTTATACTTCTGGTTACTAGTAGTAGGAATTTAAACAAAAGAGGGAGGAGGAGGAGAAGAAAACTTTGAGGATGCAAAAGGTGAAGGATCAAAATCTATACGATGCCTCTAACATAAGGTTCTTATCTGAGAAGCATCAAGAGCATTCAGTACTTTCATAGTGGTACAAAACCAAACCGGTAGTCCTACATTCAACCCAGGAATGTTCAAAGTGGCCATCAAGGGGGCACCAACATTTCCAAAGAAAGGAAAAACATAAGAATCCCCTTGGTAATGGGTCCTTTGGTTGGTATCCTCAAGAACTTTTTCCATATCGTTCTTATGCACAGGTTCATCTCTTGTGGAATTGTTCATATCCATAAAATTATCACACACAGACTCTGACGACCCATTGGTATAAAAACCCATGCCTTCTAGGAGGAAACTCCACACTTTCATGAGAAATACCAGGGGTCCTTCCCAACCAGGTGAGCGGTTGGTCAACCGTGCTAAATCAATGATCCAAAAGAAGTTACACTGAAACAACCTAAGGCCAACTACACAAAGAAACAATCGAATACAAATACCTACGAGAAACATTGCAAGAATTTTTTTTTTCCAAATAGTTAGACTAGGTGGATGAGGTCTTGCATCCAAAGTAATGAAAAAGTGGAAAGGGACCTTCCGAACAAAGCCATGGGTTGATTAAGTCTCGTGGAACAATGAACAAAGGATCCATAAGTAGTTGTCTTGACCTCCACTAACCATCCATATCTAGAGCAAGGATCCATGCTTCATGGGGCACCCTCCAGTAGTAATGAAAAGTGTGATACGAAATATTCCCCAGGTACCATGGCAAGCCCCCGCAGTCACCTTTGAAATCCCTAGGAAAATACACTAAGTTTACCAACTCATAGTCTACGTCCATAGGGTACATTCGATAGTCAGAATAAAACGTATGGTCAGGGTAACAAATCCTGAATATTCGAAAGTGTCGCCTCTCATGAAGGTAAAGGCACTAGCGAAACCCCCAATATACGATCTCTCCACTACGCTTAGTCAAGATTCGAAGGGGCAATCTCTTCATATCTCCATCAATCGACCTCATGTTTATCTCCCATGTTAGAGGAGGCTCTCAACTATACTTATATGAAAATTGGATTTGAGACTCTCCCTAGCTCAGACTTCTATGTTTTTTTTGCGGTGTTGGAGAGTTATCTCTCTAATCCTAATCCAAGGCCCTAAACCTAAACTTGTTTGTGAACCCTATAAACAAATTCTAGTACATTTTAAGTTTAGATTTCATTTTAGTGTTTGTTTTTACTGAAGGGGTATGGAGGTAAAACTGATGTTGTTTGAGACTCTTACAAAAAAAAACTTATAAGAACACTGGAAAAGAAAATTTTACACTAATTCTTCAAATGAAAAAGATTTTCACAAATAAAATGCATGAACAATCAATCAAACCTTTGAATGCAAAGTTTTTCTTTTCTAATGAAAAATGAAAAAGAGGTAAACAAAAGTGTTTTCTTTCTTACTTTTATTTTGAAATGCATTCCAGATGAGAAGAAATTAGCATAAACCAATGCTAATATATTTTTCTTTTTCAAATAATAATGCAAAACTATGCAAAGAAAGAAAGAGACCTCACTAGCAGAAAACTAGATCCTTTTTTTTTCTTCTATCAAAGAAAAACTAACAAAAGATTCTAAAAGAAACTACATAATACATTATTCATGGCCTCCCTAGACATGACGGGGAATTTCTTTTTAAATGCAAATCATTTTTCTTTAAAATCCAAGCTAAAAGTAAGAAAAGAACATTGGGAAACCAAGAACAAGGTCTTTTCTATGACTTAGAAGTTTTGAAAGACTTAACATGATGATACAAAGCAATCACAAACTCAAGAAGCCCGGGATGACCTGGAGAATCCCCTAAATATACCATAGATTGAAGAAAGAAAATATTTTTTAGAAATTGCACATAGATTCGTGATTGTGTGAATTGAGACTCACAGATGCTTGTGGTTCATACATAGTAAAAGCAGGGAGGTCTGTGACTAATATAATAGAAAATCACAGATAACTCTATAAAAATGGAAAAATAAAAAGGACTTTCAACAGGGAGACTCCTATAAACTTATGGAAAAGTTTCCAGATAATAAAAGATTTGCAACAAAGTTTAGAAAATAGGAAAACTCACAGAAATAAAAAAGGAATAACAAGACACCTTATAACCAACCCAAACTGAGAGAATCCCCAGTGTGGTTTCCATTTCTATTACTAGGATATTTCCCTCATGACCTTGGGTCGTGTCACGACAAAATGAGACTGGATATAGAAGATTAAATATACCCTCACAATCAAACATGCAAACTAAGAATAACTAATTTTCCATAGAGAGTGTTACACATTATTTTCATCACCTCTATGGTCGTTAATGATATAAACTTATCCTTTTCCTATAAAAGGATCAATGGCCTGAATCCTTGAAGAGAATGGAGACAATTTTTCCCAGAGAGATGAAATTATACTTTTCCTTAGTCAAAAACCTTAGACAAAGGGATCGCTGCACCTTGGTTAGTGTTAAGGGTGCAACGATCTAGGATCATCACAGGGTTCACCACAGTGTCTTGCGACGTCATCGTGGTTTTCTCAGTGTTAAGTGTGTGACAATTTTCGTACGAAGGAAAAAGAGGAATTTCTCGAAAGTTCTAGAATAGAAGCTTCGAGGGTCAGTTGACCTCCGATCGGTTTGGATCTGAGTCACATCAGTGATCTCATGGGATCATCCTAACATCCTCACCCTATCTTTTTCATCATATAAAAGGAGATAAGTTCTCATGGGGAAAGTTGGATTGAATTGGCTAGCTTTTGGTGTGAGCTTGAGTAATTTTTGTAGCTTTGGGCTTTGCTTTGTCGAGATAGATTGTTGATCTCAGAATTCATGGAAAAGAAGTGTGTGGGAAGAAAGGAACTGTTGGAAGGAACCTGACAACATCAAGGCATCTAGTTGTATATTTATTCCACATTATTTAATACAACGATATATTTCTTTCCCATAAAATTGGTCTTATTTTATTGTATGACTCCTTGATCGCATACACAAGTTTTGTTGAGTATATGTTGTAGCTTTCACTTCGTTGGCTTGTGTATTTTTACAGGTTCAAAATCTCATAATCCTTGTAACAGAGCGAAGATGACACTAGAGAAGAAAAACGTCATTTAAAAGGTATGTCATTTATCTCTTGTGAGTTAGTATGCTTCATAATTAAAACTTAGGGAAAGTTTTATATTCTGTCTTGTTTTGTTCTAGTTTCGGGGTGAAACTAGGGAGATTTGTTTGTGTCCGCACTTATTGATTTGTCCGATAATAGAGAGAGATAGTGAAAGGAGAGAGGAGAAGGTATGCACATTAAACCCTTTGGCTGATGTCGATCCCTTATCCTGAAATGCTCCCGGTCTCTGTCGGTACAGGCCTGCAATAAGAGACCTAGATTGTGTTGCAATGAGGTAGTTATAGATCCTAGTAGCATATATCAAAAGTAAAATTCAAAGTGTATATGAAAAAAAATGAACAAATAATATTGTTATGAAACAAGTGAACACAAGATTGGAAAGAACATATAATCTTCTATTAATCAGTGAAATAAGAGACTTAGTTAAAACCTGACGTTGCTTTTGGTGGCGTTTTGAAACCAATCACCCGGGTTCCTCCTGAAGTCCTTCAAGCATCAATTAAATGAAACTCTTCCTCAAAAAGTTTGATAAGGATAATAACACACCTTATAACTATATACAAGAGGAAGTGACTCCAGAAAAGGAGTTTCTTGGTTTGGGGGAAAATTCTCATAGAACGAAAGGGAAGGGAAGCTTGCTTGATTTTCTGAGCATAACCTTACACTATTAGACTTTTCCTCATAATTTCCCTCAAATATGATTTTATACTCTCCCAAAGGGGAGGTTGAAATCCATTTTGTATGGGCTTGGAGACATTGGGAAATGAGCCCAACCGAAAAACCTGCCTGAAATCTCAAAATTATTTTATTTTTCATTATTTTTTAGGGAATCCAAAGGTTTCACATTATAAAGGCACATATGTCCATGTGTTTCTTAAAGGAAACCTGTGGATATGTTCAAAATTCACATTTTTTAGATGACTTGGATGAGGCAAGGTGGGATTTTGATTTTACAATCCAAAGGGAAGGGTAGGTCATAGCACAAATGCATAGGTGTGGCATTTTATGCTATAACACTTGTGGGATATGAGGCATCAAATTTGTTCACCTCCACACAAGGGGGATGCAGGGCTCGCTGAAAGTGGTTGGAAGTAAAAGAGGTCAACTAGGAGGATCCAGGACCTTCATGGTTATAAGGTGTGGAAGAAAAGAAGGGATCTAGGGTGGGATTAAAAAATTTGGTCAAATTGTTCACTGTGTCCTGACATTGCTAACACATGGCGGTCAATTGAGTGATGGATGTGGGAAGTGATTCGAGCAGAGCATGCCGAGATTTGAGGTTACCTTGACACTAGAAGTAATGTAAGAAATATCAATCTGGGTTTGTTCATTAGCTTTGTCCAAGACAGTGAGACACTATTCCCAATCTTGGTTATGAGTGTGGGCCATGGGGGGAAATGGGACTGCACAAAAATGGGTTAGTAGTGAATGGTACCACACGATCGGTGCAAAGAGAGGAAGTCAATGGGATAGGTGCCAATGTTGGATTAATGAGAGGGGGGTTGAATCGATAATAACGTAATTACAATCCTTTTTCTTCAAACAATCCAAGTGTTATATCAATGTAGAATTATTATCCAATAATGAGCAATAAGAAATGAACAATCACACACATACACAATACACCAGTGTTTTATGTGGAAACTCAAATCGGGAGAAAACCACAGAAAGTTTTTTCTTATATGTCTTGAAGAATTACATTCATTGGAAGCACCAACTTCCTTTGTTTTCTAGTTGTAATTGGAAGGAGGATCCAACCCCCTAGTTTCTCAGGATACAACCTGAGGGAAGCTCCAACTCCCCAATTCTCTGGCTACAACCAGAAGGAGGCTACAACCCCCTATGTTCTCCAGCTACAACCAGAAGGTGGCTACAACCACCTGTCCTTGCCCCATCCAACTGCCTTGAAGTAGAAGTAGAATGATGGAACCACTGTCACACTATCACTGTGAGATATAACACTATAAACCTGTACCAATAAACCTAAACCATGCATCAACCAAGAATCAACCTGTACCTTAACCTATAATCAACCTGTACCTTAACCTGTAATCAACCTGTACCATAAACAAGTGAATCAACCATGCACCAACCTGTACCAAACAATATGTAATCAACCTATACCATAAACAAGTGGAACCAACCATGTACCAATCATGTGTCAACTACTCATCAACTATGACTCAACAATATGTACCAAAATCATCAACTATACACCTCATGTATGTGCCAACTCATCAACTACTTGTCTCAACCATGTACCCAACTTGTACCTTAACCAAAATCCCTCATCAATTTCATAATATAAATATGATTTATAAATTTGTAATAGACCTGGTGTATATGATCACATACCTACAAACCTTCCTTAACTTTAAACAACAGAGACTAGCATTTACATCAAAATTTTCTTTAGTCTCACATGGCTAGTTTTGGATTAGTCAACAACCTTAACTTGAAATAATCATAACTTTGTACCTGTAATGAATAAATATATGAAACTGATACATAATTTTCTTCAGGGTGTTTTATGAAATTCCTCCATGTGTCACTACTTGTAACCTCTCAAAAAAGTAGCTATAGCAAAAATAACATACCTTGCAGAATTCTGGATTATTCTAGAGAGCGACCTTGTAGAGCATGCCCTGCACGGAATATTTTTTGAATAGATAAGAAAATGTTACACATCATACTAAAGACTTTAATCTAACCAACACATTTGGTCTTACTGAATTTGGATCTGTTATAAAGAAGTTATGACATTTTCACCTGAAACACATGTTTTTGACTAGTTTCAGGACTAGCCACAAACCCTATTTTCCACGGAGTGTAACTCCAGAAATACAACTACCCACATGCTTAATTTTTTACCACAAATACTTGGATATTTTTCCTCAATGGCATAGAAGTTTCATGGTCTGAATAATTCTAGAAAAAACGTTATTGCGAAAATGGTGAGATGACCTGTAAATAACATACCTTAGAAAGCATCATCAAAAGAATTTATCCTTCCTTGAATTCCAGCCTTCTTTTCTTCACCTTCCCTTAGAAATTCAGCTTAGATATCCTTTGGTTACCTCATACATGTATAGGTATTCAATATTCTCAAGTCTATCTGAAATGAGAGAGACTTTCCTTTTATTTATACTCTCCAAGTAGTTTCCTTAAAAACATCTTCTAGGTCACTTTGCCCACTTTCCTTATTTTAGGGTTAACCCACTTCTAATTTCTCCATTAATGTATTATTTAAATAATTTATTTTGTATTCACTTTGAATTATAATACACTCATCACTTCACTTTATTATTTACCTTCTAAAATATCTTAAACCACTTTGACTACTTTGACCTTTTGGGGTTTCTAGATGACATAAGAGGGTCCTCCAACTTTGTAAGGCCATAACTCTCAAACCGTGAGGAGTTATGTGACATTACACATACCAAAAGAATGGAATGACATATAACATCCATATAGAATAGTATTACCTGCAAATATATCAAAAATCATACCATTATCCATCAAACAAACTTGGGTCCATTACCCAAACCTGGGTTCTCCAACTTCTCATGGTCATAACTCTCTAACCGTGAGGATTTATGTGACGTTCCACATACCATCGGAAATGGAATGACAAGAACGATCAATCTGGGATAGTTTCAATGATAAATTCACTGACCTTTATCTCATTATTCCACAAATAATCATGGGTTCTCTAACCATACTTCTAGGATAACTCAATCCACAAAGCGTTATCCCATGAGGGCTTTCACCATAAGGGGACCACTTTGGAGTTCATCCATTTATACTTATTATCAACCATGAAAAGACAATAATGAGTCATCTTTACATCAAACAATCTTGGGTCCATTACCCAACCTTTGTGCTACGGGTCTTTCTTCAAGGGTTGACATCAATGACAACCAACCATAATCAACAATCTCTCCCTTTGGCATTGATGGCAACACTCTGATGCAATACTGAAATCATATCACTCATGATCCCCCTAGAACCATGCATCTTTCCTCTATATCTGATAAATATGCTCCCCCTGGAACCATGTCTTTGTCCTCCGCATATGATAAATCTCTCCCCCTTTGTCATCAATGACAAAGGTATCTTTCCATCCGGGTCTACTCCTCCTAACTAATCTGTCTTCTTATGGTGCTTCCTCATGTACATCTAATACATATAATATAAGAATTCAAAAGCATTCATTTTGGAGTAGAAACAACTTCGAGCCTCTGGAAAAGATACTCAAAGGCTTCCCATGGAAGTGGTTTTGTAAAGATGTCTTCCACTTGTTCTTTTGTGCCCACATACTCAACTCTGATGTTCTTTTCTACAACATGTTCTTGTAAAAAGTGATACTTGATTGGAATGTGCTTCATCTTGGAGTGCACCACTGGATTCTTGGAGATACTGATGGTGCTTGTATTATCACAATATATTGGAATGTGCTCATCATACTCAACCTGTATATCTGTCAGAGTTTGTTTCATTGAGATAACCTATGTACAACATGATGTTGCTGCAATGTACTCTGCCTCGACTGTAGATAAGGATACTAATGATTTTTTCTTGCTTATCCATGATACTAAACACTCACCCAAGTAGAATGTTGCTCCACTAGTGCTTCGTCGGTCATCAATGCAACCTGCCCAATCTGCATCTGTGTAGGCAATAAGTGATAGATCCTTTCCTTTTGGATACCATAATCCAAACTCTTTTGTTCCTTTGATATATCTCAAAATCCTCTTCACTGCTAATACATGTGATTCCTTTAGTGTTGCTTGAAATCCTTCCACCTCTTCGACTGCCTGAATTACATCTGGTCTAGATGCTGTCACATATAGTAGGCTGCCAATCATTGACCTGTATTGCCTCTGATCTGTAGACTTCAAATCATAATCTTTGCTCAAATTGCAACTGGTTTGCATGGGAGTGATAACTGGTTTGCAATATTCCATACCGAACCTTTTAAGCATTTCTCTGATATACTTGGTTTGAGAAATAAAAATTCCTTGGTTTCTTTGGCATATCTGAAGTCCCAGAAAGAAGGATAGTTCTCCAAGTAATGACATTTCAAATTCATTCTGCATATCTTTTGCAAATTTTTGGCTTAACCTGTCATCATCACTACCAAAAATAATATCATCAACATAAACTTCAATTAATAAAATTGCACTTCCTTTTCTGAACCCTACCTGCTGCAGATACTTATCCAGTCTAGAGTACCATGCTCTAGGAGCCCGTTTTAGACCATACAAGGCCTTCTTTAATTTACACACATAATCTGCATTTTCTGACAACTGAAATCCTTCTGGTTTTTCAATGTAGACTTCTTCTTCAAGTTCCCCATTCAGAAAAGATGATTTTATGTCCATTTAATAAATTTTAATATTTTTGGAGCATGTATAAGCTAAAAGAAAACGGATTGCTTCCATTCTGGAAACTGGGGAAAATGTCTCTTCAAAGTCGATTCCTTCAACCTGTGCATATCCTTTACATACCAATCTATATTTGTTCCTTGTAACCTATCCATCTTCATTCAATTTATTCCTGAAGACCCACTTTGTGCCGATCACATTCTGATTCTTTGGTCTTGGAACTAGTTCCCAAGTGTCATTTTTCTCTATTTGATCCAATTCTTCATCCATGGCCTTATTCCAAGATTCATCCTTTCTGTCTTCTTCAAAATAGTTTGGTTCAATTGTAGATAAGAGTGCTAGGTGTGTTTGTTCTGTTGAACAGATTCTTCTTCTAGTCTCAACTCCTACATCTTTGTTTCTGATAATTTGATTTGAAGGATGATTCTTCTGTACTCGTTTATTGTGTGTCTTTGGAGACACTTGTTGAACTTTCTCTTCTGATTCTGTCGGATTCTCTTCATATTCATTTTCTACTTCTTTTTCATCTTCTGCTTCTTCTTTTAAGGGTTGTTTCATTGTTTCATTTTATTCCTTTGATTCTGGTCTGCCTGTTTCATCAATTGTTACGTTGATGCTTTCCACAATTTTTTTCAATCTTAGATTGTAACACTTGTATGATTTCTTTGTACTTGAGTAACCAACAAGTACCCCTTTTTCCACACAAGAGTCAAAATTTCCCATTCTGCCATCTTCTCTTTTGATATAGCATTTGCTTCCAAAAACTCTGAAGTCCTTTACATTTGCTGGTCTTCCTTTTCATAGCTCGTAAGGATTTTTTTCAGTGTTGTTTCTGAGCATTACTCTGTTTTGAATGTGAACTTTTGTATGCACTACCTATGTCCAAAAAATATCTGCCAATTTCGAATCCATTAATATTGTTCGAGCCATTTCCTGTACTGTCCTATTCTTTCTTTCAACAACTCCATTCTGTTGAGGTGTCCTAGCAACGAAGAATTTTCTTTTTATTCCATTATTGTTGTAGTAGTCCATAAATTCCTTTGAGGTGAACTCTCCTCCATTATCAGATCTCAAGCATTTGATTTTTGAATCCATTTCATTTTCAACCATTTCCTTGTAGATCTGGAAGTTTTCAAAAGCTTCTGACTTATTCTTGAGAAAGAAAATTGCAGTCATTCTTATATAATCATCAACTAATAACATGAAGTATTTATCACCTTTTAAGCCCTTTGTTTTAGTTGGTCCAACTAGATCAATATGCACAATTTCCAGTGGTCTTGTCATTGAATATTCCTTTGATTTAAACCTGGTCTTTGTTTGATTTCCTTGTTGACAATTCTTGCATAAAGTGTTGGTTGGTTTCGTGATCTAGGGCATTTCTCTCACTGCTTCTCTTCCTTTCCTAGACAACACTTTTCATTTTGAATTTCACTTAACACATATATGTTGCTTGAAGTTCTTGTAGCTGTAGCGACTAATTTCCCTGAACCTTATTTTCTTATCTCACACTTTTGTGAATCGAAAGTAAATTTATGATCTTGGTCACACATTTGACTCACACTTAGAAGATTATGTTTCATATATTCTACTAGTAGAACATTTTCTTCCTTTTCATTCTTGTTCCCAATTAGGACTGTGCCTTTTCTAATGATTTTGGTTGATTCATCATTTCCGAAGGATACTGATCCATCTCTTTCCTTTCATAATGTAAGAAACTTGTCTCTATCAGCTGTCATGTGTTTTGAACATCCACTGTCAACATACCAACCATGTTTATTCTGCTTAGTTGTTAGAGAAATTGTGCATTCTTCAATGCTATGCTAATCTTGCTTTCTTATCCATGTCATTTTCTGAGGTTCCTGTCTGTGACTGTTGTTATTCTATTTAGGTTCTTTAGGAAGGACTGTCATTCTGCAATATTTGGCCATGTGTCCAAAATTGTTACATTTGTAAAATTCCACTTCAATTCTCAAAGATTCAAACCTGTTGTAACTTCTTCTCTATGTTTCACTAGGTCTTCTTGAATAACCCCTTTGTGTATGACTCTCAAAGTTGTTATTGTTCCTGTTGTTATCTTTGCAATTCATAGCTTTATGTCCAAAATTATTACATGCATAACATAAACCAAAAAATATAGTTTGATACTTGGGAGTTGAAGATCTTCTGAAAGGAGGTGCTCTTATGAATCCTTCTTCTTATTGAGGCCTAATTGTCTGTTGTTGATTCTGAAATCTGAATCTTTTTGGTGGAGGAGCGTTCCTGTAATCTTCCTTGTATATCTTCCTATCCCCTTTGATTTTTTCTGCATAACTTTTTGGATATGTTTCTTTCTCTGTTGTTTTGGATCTTGATCCCTTTTCTGTATGATTGTATCCAAGTCCGGACTTGTCAAGATGAGATTTTTGACTACTGATAATGTCATCCAAAAATTTTGAGCTATTCTGCATATTTTTTTTTTGAATATCCTTTCTTAGTGTGACAATCTCTGCTTCCAATTTTCCAATGATCCTATCATTTTGTTCTATCTTTTCTTTGAGTTCTTCATTAATTCTTTTATCTTCTTCTATTTGAACCTTCAATTTTGTGATCATTTCTTCTAGTTCTTGAGTATCCTTTTTCTTGTCTAGTTCTTCTTGTAGTTTCTTCTTCGCATTCTTCATATTCTTCTTCGGTTTCTTCATATTCTTCTTTGGAGTCTTCTTTGTCAGAGTCTTTTACTGCCATGAATATAACTCTTCCTATCTCACTGTCACTGACTTCATCTTCATCTGATGATGAGATGTCTTCTTTGGTGCATAAGCTTTTCTTGAAAACTTTCTTTGTAGTTCTTTTTCCTTTATATTTGTGTTTTCCTTTTGAGTAACCTTCATCATTTCTCTTTTTCTTATGAGGGCATTTGTTAGAAACATGACCAATACCATCACAATTAAAACAAATTAAATGAATATTACCTCTATACCTACAGTCGATTCCCTTGTTCAATCTCTTGATTAAGTTGGCCACTTCTTCATCATCTTCTGAGACATCACTGCTGCTGCTATATTCTTCTTGTTCCTTTTTTTTTTCTTTGATCTTTTGGATGCTTTGAAGGCTGCTTATTTTACATGTGGATTTTCCTGTTCAGTTCTCATTTCATATGCTGTGAAGATTCCATGCAGTTTGTCCATGCTTATTGAGTTTAGATCCGATCTTTCTTCTAGTGTTGATATCTTAGGGTTAAATATCATATGAAGATATCTTAGTACCTTTTCAACAATTACAGATTCTTCGATTTCTTCTCCCAATCCTATGATTGCATTCACTATTTCATCGACTCGTAAGAAGTAGGCTGCAATATTCTCATCTTCCTTCATTTTTAGTTGTTCGAACTGACCTCTATAAGTTTGAAGTTTTGTTGCTTTGAATTTTGTATCTCCTTCATAAATATTTTGAAGCTTGTCCCAAATCTGTTTAGCGGATTTACAATGTACAACTTTGGTGAATACCATATCATTGAGACCATTCAAAAGTGTATTTTTGGATTTGGAATTATTCTCACCGAGTTTCACTTCTTTGTCATTTGTTGGTGGAACTGTTGGTGCTATGTATCCATCTACAATTGATTGCCAAACTTGAAATCCCTGTGCCTGTATATATGTCTTCATCTGTATGCTCCAAAAAACATACTTTTGTCCATCAAACTGTGGTATTCCATTTTTATACAAGTTGGTACTCTCCATGATCTACCTTTCAGTGGTTAAACTCATTATTGAAGGAACCCGCTCTGATACCAATTGTTGGATTACTGAGAGGGGGGGTGAATCAATAATGGCGTAATTATAATCTTTTTTCTTCAAATAATCCAAGTGTTATATCAATGTAGAATTATTATTCAATAATGAGCAATAAGAAATGAACAATCACATACATACACAGTACACCATTGTTTTACGTGGAACCCCAAATCGGGAGAAAACAACATAATGCTTTTTCTTATAGGTCTTGAAGAATTACATTCATTGGAAGCACCAACTTCCTTTGTTTTCCAGCTACAACTAGAAGGAGGCTCCAACCCTGTTATCAAACTAATCGGTAGGTGTGGACACTAACTGATCTCCCTAGATCCACCTAGATCTAGAACAAAACACACCAGAACATGACGCTTTCCTTAAGTTTTAGATATTGAATTTACTAACCAAAGAGGGATGGGTGGCATACCGTTTAAATGTTGCTTCCTCTCGCCATCGCCATCCTAGCTCCGTTCCAACGCTCATACAATGATGAACCTGTAAAAGAACGCAACCAACCAAAGTGATAGCAATAACATAAAATCAATATAAACCTATGTATGTGATCAAGGAATCATACAATAAAACACAACAAGCTTTATAGGAAAGAATCATATTATTGTATCATATTGAATGTGAAAGAGAGATTACAACCATTGCCTTGATGTCGTAAGGTCCCTTCCAGCTGTCCTTCATTCCCCACACACTTTCACTCCAAGAATTCTGAGAGCATAGATCTGATAATCTTCACAATCTATATTGACAAAGTGGTTCATCTAGCCAAGCTAAAAATCTCTACAGCTCAATCCAATCCAAGCTAATCCCAAAAGCTCCAAAGCTAACCAAAGCTAAGCTCCAAAACCCCTTCTCCATGAGAGCTCCTCTCCTTTTATAAGTTGAAGAGGATAAGGTGAGGAGGTTAGGATGATCCCACTAAATCATGAAAGCGAGTAAGATCCAAACCATTCGGATGCCACCTCACCATGGAAGTTTCTCCTTCTAGAAGATTCAAGAAAACGCTTGTTTTTCCCATGTGTAGGCATTCTCGCACCCTGCTTATAGTGCAACCTGTGAACTGTTCACACCCTAGCTATGATGCAACCTACAAGAATCAGGCATTCTCGCACCCTAATACATAGGAAGTTTGCAAACTTCCTTTTTTACAGGGTTTTTACAAGGGAAAATGCAACTTCTTTTCTCAAGAAAAGTTCTTCTCTCTTCTTTCTTCAGGAACTCAGGCCACTGACCCCTCTGAAGGAAACATATAGGTTTACATCATTAACGGTCATTGGGATGACGGAAATAATGTGTAATAGAGAGCCCCCCAAAGTATGAAGTTAGAACAGAGTGATAGCTGAAATACTTTGTCGATGTGTGTAGGGAACAATGAATAGTCGGTCGTAAACCTGCCAACAAACAAGGAAATATAGTACAATAATATATCATGACTGAGGTAGGCATTCCCATACTCAGAATACAAATGAATCAAAGCATAAATGCTGACATGCGAAGATCCATGTCAAGTAAGACAAGTCATGGCCACCAAACATACACTGTGGATCCATGCCAATATGACTCAAATCTGAACATAGCCACCAAAAATACATTGTGGATCTATGTGTTAAAGACTCAAATTTGAACATA
>ML787286.1:192838-206346 GCA_009831015.1 Picea engelmannii | reverse complement strand
TGGCATTCCAGATATCTTGGGATCATTTCCTATCCAAGTAACTAAATTATCTTCTCCTATATATTGAGGAGATTACTCATTAGAGAGGTTAGAAGCAAGCTAGCAAGAGATTGATTGGAGAATTGTTGAAAGCCTGTATGAAGGACTGATGCTACAACAACAAGAGACTACAGCAAGGTCATCACAAGTGGTTGATTTTCTTCATGCATGAGCAAGTGTGTGTGTCAGAGCTAGGAGCCATCGAAAGGAGACCTACGACATCAAGGCTTAGGTTGTAAGTTTCACTTTCAATTAATTCAATACAGTAATATGTCCCTTTCCCATAAAGATGACGTATCTTTATTACATAATTTCTTGATCATATGTATAGACTAGATATTGAATATATTAATCTGCCTATATTCTGATTGGTTTGTACTGCTGTGATATGAGCGGTGCAAGAGCATTGGAGTAAAAGCTTGGAACAACAGAGACCTAAGGAAAGCGTTCACAAGGTATGTCTCTAATCCTTATATCTTAGTTCATTCAATAGGCTAGATCTAGGGAAAGTGTAGTATTCTGTTCTGTTTTGTTCTAGATCCGGGTGGATCTAGGGAGATCGGTTCGTGTCCGCACATACGGATTAATCCTGAAACAAAATTGGCGACTCCACTGGGGAATTATCCCTTTGTCTTTATGTTTTTTTTGAATTTCCTGTGGCCATTTGCTCTATTGCTATCATTCTCCTATTTTGTCAGTGTCTGAGTCCTCAGGATATCCTGAGAGACCTTCTAGGTCTATAAGCCAGTTTGAATTTTGCTTGCATTTTCAAAATTTTCATTAGCTTTAGGGATTCTCGCACTGTGTCCATTGACAACCTGCGAGAACCATTGAAGTTCTCACTTTGCATATATAGTCCAGTGCGAATAGTTCGCACTTTGCATCACAGTAGCCTGCGAGAATATGATCTTCTCGCACTATGTTCTACTACTTGCCTGCGAACAGATTTTTTGAAATTTTTGAATGTAAGTTTTGATTTTATCAACTGCTTAGATCTGTTGATTTACACCTTTTTGTCTTATCAGATCATTGGCTTACATATCTCTTGCTGAGCTTGCTTTCTTGAACTGATCTAGAGTTTCAAGGTCTTTTCTTGCCTTTATAGCTTGACTTTCATTTTTTGGCTCTTATTGGCATTTTCAATCTCTCTGATTTCTGGAGTTGAGTGTGTCGATCTGGCTAAGAACCAGTGATTGGTTGAGAGTCGAGTGTTTGGTGTTTCTCGTTTGCTTGTTGGTTCGAAAGGAAATTTTTCATTTGCATTCAGGAACTCCTTTGGTTTGGTTTTGTTTTTACTTTCATTGAAAGAATTGGTTGGGTTGTTTTGTTTGATTCGGTATGATTTGATTTTCTTTTCTCGTTAATCAGAGTTCTTCTTGGAAAGTGAACAATAATTTTTCTTTCAAGTTTTTGTTTTTGTCATCTTGAAAACATTGTGAAATCAAATTTTAGAGCTTATTGAAGTATTGGAAAAGACATTTAGAGATTGTTCATCAATAAATGATTATTTGCATTTGGCATCTGAAAGGAAATTGAGCATTGCCTTTGCATTGTAGTTTTGTGATTGATTCGGAAAATGTTCTCTCTCTCCCATAACTAGGATTCATGGAATAAAAATGATTATATTTCGTCATTGTCCTTGCATTATTTGGGTCAGAGTCACATACCATGAGTTTCACTTCCGCCACCTTTGAGTAAACAACAGCTTGTAAAAACATTGCATAATATTAAAATTGATCTAGTAACTCTTTTCTAGGGCTCTTTACACCAACATTTAGCCAGGCTAGTGCTTTGGAGTAGGAAGAGAGACACCCTCTCCAAAAGCTCAAAACACACATTAGCATCTTGAGTTAGGGAGTGTTAAATTCCATTGGCAGCATATTGTCCTGGGACGCCCTTCTAACACAAGGGTCAAGCATTAGGTCGCATTGGTGTTGGCAGAGTTACTAACCCTGCTTTGTTGACATCGGTGTAGAGATTGCACGTATTACGGGGATCACTCTGAGGTATACCCACAATTATGAGTGGAATCCTTTGAGTTGGTTTTGGGCTAGATACCCTGCCCTTGCGTGTGGATCGGACTGACGACTGTCCCCCCAGGCTGTACTGTTGTTTGTGGTGACCTTAGTGGCCTTTCTCTCTAGGTTCTTACCCAAGGTGACTGTGGAGGGGAAAGTCTTCACGGTACCTGGAATTGACGTTGATCAAACTCACTTGGCCTCCTTGGAGGGTATACCCATGATTATGTGTGGGAGCTTGCACCAGGGCGTAAGTCTGTTAAGCAGGTCATCAACGTAACTTTTCCACCTTAGCCCCGCTCCTTCTCGTCTAGTTGTTGCGACGTTGGATTTCATCACCAACTAGTGGCTTCAAAATTAGAAGGTATTGTTTGCTTGGTGATTGCTTCTTAGATTTTTGTTTACTAGTGAGTGTTGTTTATTTCTCGAAGTTGACCGTAGGATTTTTCTCGCGGAACTTGTCACTTGTTTACAATTGCTCCTCCACGGAGTTCTCGTAGAATGCAAGGATTATCTCCAGAACATCTGGACGATCCTCAACCTGCTGGTACACCTAAGGGTTCACCCCATCAAACTGAAGTCCCTGTGGTTACCCCACCACACGGTGAAACTAGTGACGTTCCTGTTGTCACCACACCACTTCCACAAGTCGAAAGAACTGATTCTCTCGACGATTTTCGAATTACCAACACTATAGAAGACTATCGCCTTCGTCATGGTAAACGACCTTCTGGACGATTAAATCCTTCCGAAGAAACCATTGTTACATCTTCTGAATCGACTGTTGGGCCTTCTCATGGTGTAGTAGGTCGAGATCCTTTTTGGTCCGGCAATTACCGGAGAGTTCTTTTTGGTATAGAGTCACCCCCTGTTTATGAAATCGACCCTCCAGTGTCTCCTGAGATAGAGGCTACACCTGAGACTACGACTTACCATTTTGTTCTTCCTCCCGAGATGGCCCATCTCCCAATTACTACAGGTACCCAAACCGAGGTTACTGCAACTACTCTCCCTCCGATTAATACCCAGAGAACACCTGATATTATTATGACATTACCACCTGGTTACCATGCGCTGAATGCTTTGTTGAATCCTCCCAATCCAACACCTCCGCACACCCCTGCCGGTTCTCCAGTTGGTCCTCAGTTTACCATGTATGAAGTTCCTCATTTTATTCCGACACTCCCACCTTTTCCTCCTGGTCATCTTAATCCGAGTGGCACTATTTCGACTATCGCACCCAACACGCAGATTCCCGTTGTTGGACAGGGTGGTACGGTTCATTTTCTTCTTCCCGGACACAACACAGTTACTACACAACCTATGGTTGGTACACAACTTCCGTGTGGAACTATACCTACAGTAGGGGGACCAACCTCACCCTTTGGGCAGAATATCCCTCCTGAATTGGCCCAGTATTGGACTCAACTTTTACAAAATTTTCCTCAGAGTACTGGGGGGCAACAAGCTGTCCCTACAGTTGGCCAACCTTATCCAGGGGTGACTAATCCTATTTGGGGTTCGATTCAGACTACTCAATCCCAAGTCCTTGCTCAAACTCAAGGTCACAATCCTTGGGGTTACTATCCTATCTAGCCACCACCGAATCAGCCAGGGGCTTCCCTCTACGGACAGTCTGCTTACGCTCCTACTAGTTTGCCAACAGGGCTTCCACCCCAAAGCCATCAGTACCCGCAAGTAAACCGACAATTTCCTTTTCTAGCTATCTTGGATTTGCCAGATTTGTCTAGGATCCTAAATGATCCTATTCGTCACTCTCCTCAATGGCCTGCTATCCCTGCTAAACTTCCCTCGGATATTTCGAAGTTTGATGGCAAACTGGGAGAGGACCCAAATAATCATGTCATGACCTTTCATTTATGGTGTTCGTCCAACTCTCTGATGGATGACTCCATTCGTCTTCGTCTTTTTCAACGAACCCTTACCGGTTCGGCTGCGAAGTGGTACATTGAATTGCCATGAGGTTTCTTTTCTGATTTCAACAACTTAGCCATGGCCTTTCTCACACATTACCAGTTACCGATCCGTTACGATACTGGGAATGAGATCCTCACCTCTTTCAAACAAACGAAAGGTACTCATATCTCGGATCATATACATGAGTGGAGACGTAGACGACGTCTCATCAAACTTGAACTCCCTGATCAGTTATTGGCAGAGTGGTTCACAAAATATTTTGTGAACAAAATTGGAAAAGATATAGCTATGGGTGGTGTTGTCATAGAGGAACAGGCTATCAGTCGTGCTCAGTATCTTGATCTCGTTTATTCGCAAAAGGGAACCCTCTATAATTTACTACCTGAGTTACCTCGTCCCGGTACTTCCAGCACTTCGACTGCTCCAGCTACCTCGCATGCGGCTGATGGTGTGATTGGGACTACTCATACCCACTCACATTCCATTTCAACTACAACCCCAAAGACCACGTCTTCTAATGTTCCGAATGCCCTGTCTCCTGCTCCTCCCCCCGGTAAAACCTCTGAAGTGAACGCTGTTCAATATACACCTACTGGTAAAAATAAATCAAAGAAAGGGAGAGGCAAGAATAAGGGGGGTAAAAATAAAAATCCAAACGAACAAACTACAAATGCTCCTGTTGATGAGCGGGATAAGCGCAAACCACGGTACCCTTTCCTTATCTGCGGTGACGATCACTATACAAAGGATTGTCCTCGACGTGCCGAAGTTTCTAAGTTCCTTCAAGGAACACCAAAACCACCTACGCCGACTGTCTTGTCTCAACACTTCCCGTCTCAACAACAGGCCTCGTTGGTCATCCATGACCAACCTTCTACTTCTACCACATCATATGTTTTGATGTGCACCGGTGATTCTAAGAAGAATGATGTTGCAATTGCAACTAGAGCTAAAGACTATACTTCTTCTAAGGAGAAGGTTGATGATTTACCTCCTGATCTGGTACAAACTTCTCCACCAAATCCACCTACGAACGGTCCTCTTCATCTCAAACGACCGAGTCTTGATACAGTCCTACGACCCCCTAAAGGTGTTGTTCGCAAGTCGGCTTTCAATCCTCATGCTCGTGCGGCCCAGAACTACAGTATTGTAGAAGATCTGGCCCAAGCACCTTCAGCGATGTCTGCCCTTGAAGTCCTTCAGTCTTTTCCTGTGCAACGAAGGGCTCTGTTGAAAGCTATAGGTGGAATTGATCCTACGGATTCGAATTTGATAGTCTTTGACTTGGATGACCATGTTCCAAGGTTACCCCCTTAGCTTTCTTTTCAGATACAAGTTATTGTCGCTGACAAGAGCATTTGTCGGACAATTGTTGATGAGGGGGCCTCTACGTGTGTAATGTCTCTTACTTGTTGGAAAGCCATTGGCTCTCCTCCGTTAACGAAATCAAAAAATACTTTGAAAGCCTTTAATGGCTCTGGTTTTAAGCCTTACGGCGTTCTTTCCTCATTACCTGTCACTCTAGAAGGTAAGACCGACCAAGTTGAAGTGGAAGTTTTCGATTCTCCTTTAGATTATAATCTTCTTCTTGGTCATAGCTGGGTAGATTCCATGCGCGTTGTTGTGTCCACACTTTTTCGAGTCTTACGATTTCTTCATCAGGGAAAAGTTGTTACAGTTGATCAACTTGCCTTCTTTAATTCCGATACTCACATAGGGAACGTACCGTTCATAGCTAAAACCCCACCGGGTTACGAGAATGTTGGAGTCGGTCTCTTGAAAGACTCTTCGTTAATGGGTACTTTTCCCATACCACCACCACTCGATATTCTACGCCCGTCAATTGCTTCGATTAATATGATATCCGCCGTTCCTTAAGAACTTCCTGTGTCTTTTGACCCTTGGTTAGTCCTTGATCCTGGAGATCATTCTCGTTTCGGCGACGTCATGCCATTAAGCCCGGTTGAGTCTGCTTATCATGCGATTCAATCGACAACACCTTCTACACCCTCTCTGGAGGAGTTGTCTCCTGATCCTTTCCACGTTATCTTTCCCACTGACGAGATGATCATGTCCGTCATGGCTGATACACCTTGGGATGATGGGCATCATCGTTCCATACTGTTTCTGGAACAACACACTCTCGATAACTACCAGCGGATTTCGACTCCGTCGACCGTTGTTGTCACAATGACCATTCCCGGATCCACACGTGATGTGTTTGCGAAAGGGAACCTCAATAATATTTCTCCCACGATACCCATTGATATTTCAATTAAACCTGGGATTGTTGAAAATGTTCACATTGGAGCTTCGTGTTCTCCAGAGGAAATTGTTACCTATACTGCTTTGTTCAAGGAATTTCGTGATATTTTCGCCTGGAGTTACGAAGAGATGCCAGGTATCGACCCGTCTATTGTTGTGCATGAGATCAAAACTTGCCCTGGAGTTAAACCAGTATGGCAGCGCCTCCGTCCTGTCCATCCACGTAAAGCGACAGCCATTAAACTCGAAGCTGAAAAACTTCTCAAAGCCGGTTTTATTTACCCTGTGGCTCTGACAGAATGGGTTTCCAACCCTGTACCGATTGATAAGAAAGGTGGTAGTATACGTGTCTGCGTCGATTATCGGGATATTAACAAAGCCTGTCCCAAGGACAACTTTCCAACCCCTTTTGTCGACCAGATCGTCGATGACTGTGCCAGTAGTGAGATCTTTTCCCTCATGGATGGATTTTCCAGTTATAATCAGATTAACATCGCTCCTTAGGACCAACATAAAACTGCTTTTATTTGTCCTTGGGGTACTTTCACCTTCAGAAAACTTCCCTTCGGTCTTAAGAACGTAGGTGCAACATTTCAACGTGCCATGTCTTATGCGTTTCACGATATAAAGCATATCGTTCAACCTTATTTGGATGATTTGCCAGCTCATTCTTTACGTCGAGTCGATCACCCTAATCATCTCTAAGCTATTTTCGTCTGTTGTTGGTTCTATCGCATTCGTCTAAACCCTCATAAATGCGTCTTTTGCGTAGAGTCTGACCGTCTTCTTGGTTTCATTGTTTCACGCCAGGGGATCCGGGTAGATCCTATTAAGGTTGAGGCGATTCTCAATATTCCACCTCCTTCTTCACTGCGCCAGTTACAAAGTTTGCAGGGGAAAGCAAACTTTATTCGTCGTTTCATTCCGAATTATGTCGAGATTACTCGTGGTTTCACACATCTTTTAAAGAAATATTCAGAGTTTGTTTGGGATAAAATTGCCAACAATGATTTCGAAGCTTTAAAGCTATCCCTAACGAAAGCTCCTCTTCTTTTCCCTCCTGATTATAGTCGAGATAACTTTCTTTATCTGGCTGCTTCTGAGTATACCATCGGCATGGTCCTCGTCCAAGAGGATGATAACCACGATGAACATGTTATATATTACTTGAGTAGAAGTCTATCCTCAACGGAAGTTAAGTACCAACATGTTGAGAAATTGGCTTTGGCTGTTGTTCAAGCAGTGCAACGTTTTCGTCATTATATTCTCGCCAGAAAAAATACCGTGATTTCACATTGTAACCCCATGCAACATATATTGACACGTCAATTGATGGGGGGCAAGTACTCCAAGTGGATTGTCATTCTCCAGGAGTTCGACTTGGAATTCGATCGCGCCACGTCGAAGAAATCCTTAGTTTTTGCTGAGTTAATTTGTGATTTCCCCCACTCTGCCACGGAAAGTGTAGCAGTGGATTCGTTACCTGACGAGTCACTTTTCCTTATCAATACTGATGATATTTGGTACGGAGATATCATTATATATCTCCAAACTCAAACTTTTCGATCTGCTTTGTCCAGTAATGAACGACGTCGTATACGTTATCAGGCTCGCCAGTACATTATCCTCGGCGATACTCTTTACCATCGAGGTATTGACTTTGTCTTTCGGCGTTGTCTGACTTTCGACGAGGCTAAGAAAGTGTTGAATGACTGCCATTCAGGAGAGTGTGGTGGTCATATGTCTGGGTATGCTACTGCCTAGAAGATCTTACGTGCAGGATACTTTTGGCCTTCCCTGTTCAATGACTGCATTACTGCTGTTCAAAAGTGCCATGCTTGCCAGACCTATCAACAGAAGATTCGGTCACATCCTGCTCCCCTTCATCCTATAGTCTCAGTAGGTCCTTTTGCTAAATGGGGCATTGATTTCATGACATGTCACCCTCACTCGGCCGGGGGGCATGGTTATATTATTGTAGCTGTCGATTATTTTACAAAGTGGGCCGAGGCAATGCCGACATTCGATAATACTGGGAAGACTGCAACATTATTTATTTTCAATCATGTCATTACTCATTTTGGTGTCCCTCAGGCTATCGTTACCGATCACGGTAGTCATTTTAGGAACTACATGATGTCAGAACTTACAGAGAAGTTGGGCCTTCGTCATGATAGCTCAACACCCTATTATCCACAGGCTAATGGCCAGGTCGAAGCGATCAATAAGGTTCTCATAACTATGATTCAACGGATGATAGGAATACATAAAACCAGCTGGCACACGATGTTGTTTTCGGCATTGTGGGCATATCGGACATCTGTTAAATCCGCCACGGGATTTACACCCTTTCGATTAGTTTATGGCATGGAAGCCATTCTGCCAATAGAATGTGAAATACCTTCTTTGAAGCTAGCTGTTGAGCTCTTACCTAATACCTCTGTCGAAGAAGAACGTCTGTTGTATTTGATGCAATTAGACGAGACCCGACGTGATGCCACTTTAGTAATAGAAGCCCAAAAGAAACGAGTTAAGGCACAATATGACAAGCATGTCAAGCCTCCTGTTTTCTCTGAAGGTGATCTTGTTCTTCAGTACGAACAGGATAAAGATGTCCTAGGAGCTGGGAAATTTGAAGCTATGTGGCATGGTCCCTATATTGTCAGCAAAGTTTTGGAAAAAGGAGCGTATGAGCTAGTTGATTATGATGGTGTACCTTTGAGTGAACCTAGGAATGGGTTGTACTTAAAGAAGTACTATGCATAAGTTATTTGTGCATGAGTACTTGTATTTTATGTATCATACTGCGTGTGTGTGTTACTTTATTTTGTTTTTGACGTTATCTAGTCTCTGCCCTTACGTGACGTTATGTTTGATTGCCAGATGTCAGAGTATTCGCTACCTTATATTGGCTTCGCTGATGGAGCTAGCCGTAGTACTTGGAACCTAGCTTCCGCTGCATGGGCAATCTATGCCCCGACAAATGAACTCATATCTCTACGAGGTATATGTCTTGGCCGAGCAACCAACAACATCGCAGAGTATAGCGCCGTTGTTGAACTATTGGTTGATGCTATTTCTCTTGGAATTCGTCATTTGGTTGTCTGAATTGACTCGCAGTTGGTAGTACTACAGCTCAGTAATGTATATTCTATTCAAAGTCCTACTTTATTAAGAGTATATTTGCGGATTCACCTCTTGGAACGATATTTTGATCACATTGAATATCAACACATTCCGAGACGTCTTAATACATTAACATATGCTTTAGCTAATTATGTATTGGACAGGCATTTGAACAATTTATAAATCAAACACACTAAAATGTATACAATGTAAAGTAAGCTGGTAGAAACCATGTATATATATATATAACGATCAAAGTTTGTTTTTAACAAAATGGTTTTCCGAAGACCAAAATATCAAAAAATTGAAGCTCATTGCTTCTACAAAATGACATCACTAATGATGTTCACGATAACAGACTAATGTCCTAGCAACTCTGCGGAACAGTCGACCCATAGAGGCAGAGACTCCCACAGTGTGACGCTGATCGCGTCGTGGAATCTCCTCCAGGGGCATCTCTGGAACATCTGCCATAAGGCCCTCTAAGTTCTGCTCCACTGTCAAGTAGTCCTCGACGTACTGTGGAATTGCTACTGCTGCCTCTCCTTGACGCTGGACAGGAGAACTACCAGCAGGTCTATATGCTCCAACGTCTGTGTTATCAACAAAATTTTGGTGTTAGTCTTCAGATAAATCTATAAACAAAAACATTTAAATATATCAAAAATAAAAAAACATTTAAAAAATTAAAATCGGTGTACTTCTTACCGAGGTCTCCCCACTGTGTATCCTCAGGTAGGGCAAGGTCAGGATCGCCACGGAAATCTAGGCCAGCATATGCATAATCCTCTATCATCAGCACTTGGCCTTGAAGCCAGTTGAAGAACATGTCGTCATACCGGACGATCGGTCCTGCCACATGTCTAGCCATGAGTCAGCACCATTGTAGCATCCTTGGGTCCCTCGGACCCGGAAATTGCCACTCAACCTGAAGCCTAAACACCGGGACCCTCTCACAGAAGAAGGACACTAAAAGAGATCCATACCCGAACTGTTTTAGATCTCCACGCCTGCATTTGGTCAGTTGTTTCTTAAGACTGCGTAGAACTGCATCAGCCCAGATGAAGACCCGGGGCTCAGTACACTCGATGGCATACTGAAAATAGCTCTGCAGAGCCATGTGTGGGGCAACACTTCCTGCCATATGACCGATAGTGAAGAGAATGGTACGGAGAGTTATATCAGTCACTCCCCAAATGGCCACTTTTCCTTTCTGTCGTTTAGCTTCAAGCACGCAATACTGGGCGCAGTATTCGCTCATTTTCAAACCACCCCTTGGGCTACCGGTCAAACTGACGTAGGACCCCCGTCTGGACAACCCAGTCAAGAAATAGATGTCCTCGATGTCTATAGTCAAGGTGTGAGCTCCCACGTTGAAGACTTGTTGATCCGGGTCCCACATTCGGATCAAGTACTCTAGCAATCGAACTTGGGCTCTCATGCCCGGAATGCGGAAATATTTCAGGAGACCGCAATCTCTTAAAGCAGCAATGGTTTGAGGGTGATTTTTGGCGTTTGCATTATCATCCTCGTGTTCCCGTTCTCTCCATTCGAGCACCATGATGATGGTTATAAACCTGCATAGGAAACATATGAAGATGGTTAAAACTCTTTTTCATGGAATAAACCTTTTTTATTGGCTAAACATTACAAACTTTTTTGAACTCTACGCTGTTCGCAGGTGACCTATGGCACACAGTGCGAACTTCTCGCACTCTGCCTTAGGCCTGCCTACGAGAATGAAGCATTCTCGCAGGCCCCGTATGGGTAGCCTGCGAGAATCCTTCCACGTGCATAGGGTTTGAAAATTTGACTAAAAAATTGAAAGTTAACCAATAAAATCATGAGTTTGAACCATAAAAAGATAAAGGATGGAGAGCCTACCAAAACACCGCAGACGGCTCGAGGAATGATGGCCCGAAGCTCCCGAAAATCGACAATGAAGGTAGCGGGTAAAATGGGATTTTTTGCTCTCAAATAGTAAAAATGGTAAATGATATGGTGAATATGTTATAAATTCATTTTTATTACTTTTTCACTATATAAAAAGTGGATTTTTTATATTTAGCCATGATTTAACCCTAATTGCTAATAAGGAAATGAGTAAGTGCATTGCAGGTATGGAACATGGAGGGTCATGGATGATTTTTTCTACGATGTGGTGTGATTTTATTGGTTTTCTATGGTTTTGATATCAAACCTTGAGCGCTTTTTATCCGTTCTTGCGCTTGCCAAAAATATAAGAACATGATCGAGCGTCATTTTATCCCTTTTCCGGGCTCGTTGTGGTCACACGAAAAAGGAACCCCCCTGGAGTTATCTTTAAGCTCTTTTCAGACTCTCTAAACAGGAAAAGATTGTCGAGCGACCTTGCTATTTTCACGCTCGATAAAGTATTTGAAGTATGCGTCCTTCAAGCGATAGTTTAACCCTTTTTCGGTCTCGTTGGATTATTGTATGAAAAATGAACTGAGAGAGTTCTCTTTTAAGTGTTTTTCCAAACTATATAATCTTGAAAAACCTTCGAGTTTGCTATCTCTGGACTCGTTAAACAAACATTGATAGACCCGTAATGGGACCGAGCCACTCCTTCTTAGGGTTCGTTAAAAATACTCCGAGGGACTCGTCTGAAGGATGAGCTTATATCAACAAGCATATGTGATCCTCTTCAAGCTTGCGTAAAAATAAAGAGGTACTTTCCAGAAATGGTGGGGGAAAATTTGGGAAAGGGATATGTTTTGTCTTTGTGTTAATTGGCAGTAAGAGTCGCTCTTGAACATGACACTCCCTATTCATCATCTAAAGCCGGTTTGGGTAATCCATTTGTCTCTCATTAGATTTGATAACAAGGTCTTTCCATGTGTCGTATTTGAGTCAATGCTGCCAAATCGTTGGTCGTGTCGTTCATATGTTCAAGAGCAGTCCATTTGAAACCTCTATTTGAGTCGGCCATCTGTAGTTATCCATTCCTTTCGTGTCGGCCTTCCCTGTGTCCAAAGTCCAATTGCTACATGCTCTATTTCACTTTCAAACTCTGTTACTCATTTCGTGTCATTGATGGGGGATACATTAAGGCCCTCCTGTGACGAGTCTTGTTCCTTCGACATCAGCACATTATCCAGGATTAAGACTTAGAAATCATTCAGTACCTTGGAGCTTGCATGCCTCAATGGCAAGTTTCCTCACTTTCGACAGTGGGTTCACATCATTGGCCCCTGATCGAAAGATTCCGTCGATTGTTCGACATCAACTCATTTATTCACAATCGATGGATTGTGCTTTAGTACCTTGGGAGTCATTGACATCAATGGTGATTTCCCTCGCACTTGTTAACGGTTACATTAATGACCGGTAATCAAGTGGTTTCTGCCATGTTCGACTTCGACACATGGAATCACATGGTCGGATTCGTACTTTGGGCGATGAGGTTGAAGATCTTGGATATTATCTTTGTGATTCAGGTTGTGATGGAGTATGTATAATTTGCGACACATAGATCCACTGTGTATGTTTTGTGGCTATGTCGTCTTGACTGAAAATTTGTCGCATAGATCCACAGTGTATTCAGGTGGCTATGCTATATTATGACTGCATGGATCCACAGTGTATGATTGGTGGCCATGATCTTTGTTTATGATGTCATCAGTTTATGATCTGAGTATGGGAATGCCTACCTCAGAAGGGATACATATTATATTCTGTCGATGCTCGGATGTTTGCAGGTTTCCGATTAGATGTGCTCTTGGTTCTTGACACACACATGCAACTTACAAAGTCCGTCGACTGTCACTGATTCCACTCTCAGACTTTGGGGGGCATTTTGTTATCCACAATTTTGGTTATCGTGATGATGTTATGATGACGTCATGATGATGGAAAATCAAGCTCTTCATTAAGAATACTTTCCCGAGAAAAGTTACACTTGTCTGCTTCCAGAAACTATATTTTTCAAGAAGTTCGCAGGCTGCCTATATACTTGCCTGCGAGAATGCCTGATTCTCGCAGGCTGCATTAAGATAGGGTGCGAATAGTTCGCACTGTAACAAAGGCCAGGGTGCGAACATCTTCTTAAAGAGGAAAAAGATGAAGTTCTCGAGCCTTCTAGAAGAGAATCTTCGAGAA
>ML787286.1:151321-168062 GCA_009831015.1 Picea engelmannii | reverse complement strand
GGGGGGGGGGGGGGGCATCAATAGAAAAACTTTATTATAAATTTTTTCTATTAATGTCCCCCCCCCACCCACATAATTTATATTAACATTTATTATTATAATGTATAATCTATTAAACCTTTCTTTCTGCCCATGAAAGGGATCCTCTTTGTAGCCCTCAACATCCACATGTTCCCCAAAGAACCTTCAACTTCCCAAACATAGCATTTGAGAAACACATAGATTCTAACATATATTAAATGTTGTAATTATAAATAAATTATCAAAATGTTTAAACATTCAATAATGATAATGTAGCCACTTTTTAATTTCATCCCATACTTTATAAATTCTACTTAAAATAAATCAAAACTAACTGATTAAGATAAATATATTAAACTAAACGATGAATAACTCAAGACTGCTTATTATGCCGAAGGCATATTTAGTGTGAGGTTTTATAGAAAACCTGTCAACTGGTTGACAGGTTTTCCAAAACAACCATTTTGTTCACCATTCATCATGTTGACAGGTTTAGAAAAAACCATCTTTGTTCACCATACCACTCTGCATTTATGATAAAGATAATTGTCATATCATCTACCTACATATCCTATCTCTTTGTTGTACATTAAGAGATAAGCATAAATACCCATGTAGTCTATCGACCGCCTCACGATTCCTCCACCGACTCTTGTACTCTACACACCCTCATCCTAGCCACCTCCTAAACATTAGTGTTTTCCACCTGGTATCCCAAATTTTCACTGCCTATTCGCAGTATGGTGTTCTGGAAATTTTCACTGTGGATTTCCCCTTGTATGCCCAATCGCTTACAGATCTCATCCATGGCATCTCGGTATCTCTTTCTCCCGAATAATGGAATATTGAGGTCTTCATTCCACTTGTGGAGGACATGGTATGGAGTTCGGAACGAGGCAGACCAGTTTAGCTCTAGACGCGTGCAAGGCGACAAGAATTGGGTCGGTGAACACAGACACTGCTTTGAAATTGTTGCTGTTGGAATATCTCATTATGCGTATCATTGGATGCATAAGCAAGAACACAGACGAATTGGGGAGAGTTTCATGATAGAGTGGATGTCAAATAGATAAATCGGTCTGCGTATTTTATCAGTTTCAGACGAATTTTGAACTATATGAGGTTGTTGGAAAAGGGCAAATTCGTCTCTACATTGGAGTTTCCTGAGGTTTTAGGTATGAGTACATCTCGTTATAGTACTTCCATACTCCTTTAAATTGGGCGTCCTACACATAGTATCCAATTTTCCATCGGTTTCGTGGCCAGAAATTCATCCGAGTTTGATGCGAAGAGGTTTTGTTTCAATTCTCTCACGTTTGCAAGAGATTGTGACTTGTGTATTTGTATATACTCGAAACCTGAAAAAGTGTATATCTTCTTATCTTGTGGCATTGATAACCATCTGGAATGTACAAGTGGACTTGTTAAATTTTGTCCCAAAATTCATTCAATTTGTATTTTTTTTTCTTTTGCGTCAAGTAATTCATAGCCCTGAAAATCACGCACGATGTCTTTTCCACAAAACAGAGCTTAAATCCTCCAAGAGTGTCGTCCAAATGAAGGAATAAACACAGCCCCTGAAAATCACGTGTGATGTATTTTCCACAATACAGAGCTTAAATCCTCCAAAAATGTCATTCAAATGACGAGATTCTAAAGAGGCGAAAACTAAGAACATAGATAAGGTGTGGAGTCGGTGAAGAAAAGTACAGGTGGAGAGAATATTAGTTTGAAATCGAAAGATTCTGTAATTGCTTATGTTATATTTCACAATTTTTTATTCTTGTTTTTTAATCTATTATGGCAGTGGATTTTTTGGGTGGATCCATTCTTGGGCGCTGGCTTGGCGGCTATTTACCACCAGATGATCATTCGTGCCATTCCCTTCAAAACTCGCTCCTAGAAACAACCCAACATTTCAGAGAGGTTTAAACTTTAGGATGAGATCTATTAATTACTTCTCTTCGGTTGGATTGTCATTGGAATTCGAGTTGTGTATTGGGTTGTCACTTGAGTTTTCATTTCAGTATTGGGTTGTGCATAGGATTTGCTATTTGGGCTTGTTACTTTTGCATTGGGGTTTTCATTGAATTTGTTGTTTGAATTCTATATTGGAGCTTCCTAAAGTTTTCGGTACGAGTACATCACGTAAATGTACTTCCAGACTCCTTTTAATTACTTCTCTTTGCAATTTTGCAGGTTTAAGTATTTCTTCCATTGTTCCTCCAACCTGCCAAAAAGAATTGATATTTCTTTCAAGTCACAAACACATATCAAAACATAATTGGTTAGAAATTTCAGATATTATTATGGTGCTATTATGATTTAATTTTAGTGTTTAAGTTGAACGATGTTTATAGGAATTTCTCCATTTTAAATTTCGAAGCGATCAAAACTCAAGTCGAGCTTTTTTTGTTGATAGATTCCCACATGGAAAAATAAAATGACGACTCCAATTAAAGTTAACAAAACACATATAAGTTGTGAACAAGGTCACCTTTGAAGGGCTGAAGGGCTACAACCATCTGGGGTTCAAGCCCGATAAAATTCATCAACTTCCATCCTACTCTGGTCATCGAGTATAAGGCCACTTGATGCTAAGGGAAACAAAGGGGAAAAAAATGGTCAAGAGGGCTCCAAGGCTTTCAACAATGATGCTACAGGTATTCAACCTTTCATTATTCTTTTTTTTTTATAGTATTGTATTCCCTAATTTTTGTTGTACTAGATAACTCATAACTATATAAATCACCATGTTGCTTAGCGTAATATAGCCTTGTACACTACAATTCTTTGGCAAGTTAGTTCATATTTGTGTCTCTATTCTTGAATGCAAGAGCAAGAACATGTTTTTAATTATGAAAACCCCTAATATTTTGGAAATGAATTTCCCCTACCCTAATGGATTGAAATTGATGGTAGCAAGGTCCTTGCATGCATTGTGCTTGAAGCTGCAGAGTTGTCTACAAATTCTTCAATGATGGTATGGTAAAAAACACTTTTCCTTTCTCAGGTTTTGCTAACAGTTTTCTTGTTTTAATTGGTTTTACAGTCACTTATTAACTTTTGTCTTTTGTTCCATGCAAGTTCTTGACAATCAAAAAATATTTTCTCATGTCATCTTTCTTGTCTAGGCAAACATTGCAGAATGGGGCCTACGCCTTGATGGAGAGGCAATCCCATAATCTTGTCTGCTGGTAACATCTCCGAGTAGGTTTGGTTGAATTGTTAGAGGGACTAACTGTTTCTAAATATTTTAGAATCTAATCTATGATATGAATGTACAAACTGCCTTTGAGTCATCAGTTTTAACAAAGTGGTTGTAAATAGTTGATTGATTAAATATCATGATCATTTGCCAATGGAGAAAAAAGTCTAGGTTGTCTATGATAAAGAGCAAAATGTAATAGTTGATGTAATCGTATGTTTGAAATTTGAACCTTGAAATCCAGCTTAAAACTAGAAAGTGAGTATCTTAGTAAGTTTAAGACTTTCTGAGTCTCTGAAGGGTATGAGAAATTAACTACATTAATTGTGCATTTTAGATTAAATTACAGAGCTGTCAGCTGGGTTGTTTGGTTTCTATATAGCATGATGTTACGATTCCTGTAGACCAAATCATCATCACGAGGAAGATGTTTTGGTGTAATGTATTTTGATCATTCTGTGTTTAACTTCATTATATGAACATATACCTACTGAACGATAGGAAGAATATTCTAGATGCACTGAGGATTCATACACTTGTAGTAAAAACAGTGAAGGTAAATATGATAATTAATTAGCTTTATGGTAATTTTTTTTTTTACTGTGTGGAGGGTTACTGGTAAAAAAATTAACATTCTTCCCTCAAATGAGTAAAAGGCCTTTGAATGCTGGCTATTTTTTATAGTACCTTCCGACAAACTTGTTGCTTTCCATTCCATTCAATAACCACCCTGCAATTTTATTGCCAATGTTGGTATCTCTCTTTTTTCCCCAAGGTTTTCCTTGGGGATACCCAAGGGATGCTTCCCCATATTTGTAGATGGAATTCTTGTTGAGCTAGCCAAATGCTCAGCAACACCGGTGACAACTAGCCAAATGCTCAGAAACACAGGTAACAACTAGCCAAATACTCAGCAACACCCGTGACAACTGGTTGAGCTAATCCCTTGGTTTGTCCTAATGTTTGTATCTATGACACGCTTTGCACCTATTTTAAATAGGAAAAACAATAATAATTATATTTGTATAATTGTATGCATGCTTGTCAGGAGTTAAAAATGTCCTTGCAAGTAGAACTTCTTCTTAATAGTTTATATCTTTGCATGACTTGGACCAAAGACAAAAGAGTAAGGGGTATAACTTGGACATGCGAGAACCTGATGAAAAACTCACATGGGGACTCCTTTCCACCGACACAACCTACTTTTTCCAAGCAATCTTCTAACTTGTCAATGTAATAGCCTATGATACTTGTAAGCAATGACCAACTTTGGTAATGAAATGTTTGTATTTTCTTATATAAATATAAAATTAAAATAGATGTATTTTTAATTCTTATTTATATTTAATAAATACAAATTTCAATATTAATATAAAATAACAATTTTATTTTATTTTAAATATAAATTGTATTTCTTTATTTAAATTATATATAAAAAATCTTTATTATTATTAACATTAAATCAATTTTTATAACAAAATTAAAAAATTAATTTATAGTTTTTAGTAACAAAATTTAATAATTTAAATGTATAATAAAACATCACCAAATATCCAACCATTTTTCTTCATTTTACGAAGAAAATATTTTTTTCAAAAAATTATCATGAAATTACAAAGTCATTAAGAAATTAAAAAGCAAAATCCTCATATATGAAATCCAAAAATTACACACATAAAATTTCATGAATAAAAGAAACTAATTAATAACCTATAGCAAATAAAAAAAACTAATTAATAACATATAACCACATATATTTAAAAATCAAAAGCCAATTAAAATTTTTTAGTTTAGAGGAGATTCACATGTGGTAAGATAGTATTTAGTTCAGAGGAGATTCACAATTTTGTTTAGTTTTTCATTTAGAAAAAAAATTCTATACAAGTTTTCAAATACAACAAAACTGTCCAGTCCAAAAAGCATTTGCCATCTCAAGAACTGAAGAGCAAAAGCAAAACATCGGGCGCAAAATACAACCAAATCTGCAGCCTTTCCAACCCATACAGAAATGAATCACGTCCCATAATCTGAAGTGCTAAAGTAAATTACCGACGCAAATTCCGTCGCAATTGTGTTTAGTTGTATGAAACAGATTGATTTGTTTTAATATTATACATAGTTTTAAAAAAAATTGATGGTATGCTATAAAAGTTTTATTTATGAGCAAATGAAATTAGCAGCATCAATTGTATGTAGCAGTTGGATTTGTCTTAACATTTATACATAGTTTTAAAAAATCTCGACTTGTTATGTATGTTATGAGAGTTTTGTTTATTTCTGAACAAATTAGCAAATGATGTTTATTCTCTCTTTGTATGATTATATTTTTAAGTTTGTGGTACAATTATACTTTTAAGTTTGTGGTAACATGCTTACAGAATGAGATTGTGTACATATATGACCAGCTACATCTAAAATGTAACCTGGAAAAAAAGCTTCTTGCGATTAAAAAAAAAACATAATAAGTAAAAGTTACATCTATAATTTATTGTTTTAAAAGATCTAAATTAAAAATATAATATGAAGATAATCCTTCATTCATGATTATTAGTGGTTATATTCCATGGAACTCTTTTAGGAGTAACAACCAAGGGACCTTGTTTTTGTTTCAAAGGGGTTTTTGTGTTTTTTTTTTCTTTTTTTAAATGTTGACACCATCTTGAATATTCTTGAAGCTTCTCAAATAAGCATCTTATGTCAAGTGTATCAAATTGATGTTAATCTTTTACTTATTTGCCAATGTTCATCCTCCTCATATTTCGTCTGGTTGAAGTCTATAGGTTTACAAAATCAAGATTAAGGCCATGAAAGATAACCTTTTGAAGATGAATGGACTCATAGCTATGCTTAGGCATATTTTTTCCCCTAAAATGAGTTGCTCAAAATGAAAGATTCAAATGTTTTCAAAGATTTAGGATTTTATCTTTCCAAATGGTGAGGCAAGTTGTTGCAGTGCCTTAATGTGTTCACCTAGCTTTTCTTTGCAAACCTACTCCTTTAGATACACACGTGACTTGAAGTCTCTTCACTTGGTCAAGTTTGAAAGGAATCTCGAAGAAATAGACACAAAGAAAATGGCTTCCAAATGGAAAAATGGTCGACGCTGGGTCAAAATTTGTGTTCAAATGTTGACTTCCAATTAATGTCACATTCCTAAACCGCCATACTTTGTATTCAAAGAAACTGAATCCAAATGGACTCCAACCTCATTCCTCTTAGGCAACCATCTATGATTTGTTGGCATGTTTTCAGGAAGGTGTGCTTGTCATTGATGGCAAGTTCAGAGTATGCAGCAATGGAAAAATAGGGACAACGTAAGCTCAGGAGGATAAGTGTAGAGGTGCACGTAGGGTGCAAGAGTGTGATTGATCATTTGATGGTTTACAGGTAGGCAAGGAAGATCAGGGATAAATTGATCAGACTCCATTTCAAAGTTTCGGATACCGGGAGGTGGAGGTGTCAAAGACACTCACCACACGAATCCCGAAATCACGAAATGCGAAACGCCGAAATCCCGAAAGTAGGAGACAGTTTCAGATACCGAGATTTCGGATACCGGGAGTTGGGGATGTCAATAACTCTTACTATAGGAGTCCCGGAATCGCGAAATGCGAAACGCCGAAATCCTGAAATAGGCACATCCACAAAGAATGTCGCAGACCGAGAAATAACTCCATTTCGGGGTCCTGGATACCGGGAGTTGAAGTGTCGAAACACTTCATCACAGGAGTGCCGAAATGTTGAATCGTCGAAACACGAAACGCCAAAATCCCAAAATAGGCACACCAACAAAGAGCTTCACAGACCGGAAAATAACTCCATTTTGGAGTCTCAGATACCGAGAGTTGAAGTGTCGAAACACTTCACCATAGAAGTGCTGAAATGCCGAATCGCCGAAATGCGAAACAACGAAATACTGGATCTTTTATCCGACTCCATTTCAGAACTTCAGATACCTGGATTTGGAGGAGTTAAGTGCCAAGACTCTTCACCACAAGAGTCCCAAAATGGTGAAACACGAATTGTCGAAATGCCGTTGATCCGACTCCATTTCGGAGTTTCGGATACCGAGACTTGGAGTTGTCAAGAAATCTTTGCATCAAGGATGCTGAAATTCCGATTTGCAAAATCATGAAAGCGCTTTATGGATAAGCACTCGGTCACCGGTGGTGGTCACATCATCGAAGAGCTGTAGAGAAAAGCTTGAAGCGGCAAGCTCCATTTCGGAGTTTCGGGGACCATAACTTGGAGAGTCGAGATGCCTCGCAACAAGAATCGTCGAAATGCAGAAACACCTTTTGGTGCAGGCTGTGGTCACATCGACAGAAGATGGAGAAAGGAGTTAGTGCAACCAAGCTCCATTTTGGGGATCACGACTTGAAGTGTCGAGACACTTGATCACACGAATGCCAAAATGCCGAAATGGTGAAATATCTATGTAGCTTGTGGTCACTGTCGGTGGTCACGTAAGTGGAAGGAGTTAACATAGCTAGGCTCCATTTCATGGTTCGCTCTGTAACTTCTAGAAACCACTGATGGTTTCTGCCAGAGGACTCGAAGAGACTTGAGTGTGATTGCCAGAGGAGCTGAAGAGTTTCAAGGAATCTGCCAGTGGGATGAAGACTGGTCATAGAGGCGATTGACAGATGGAAGAGAGTTGAAGCCTATAACTGCAACAAAGAGGTTGAGCTCGACTGTAACAGAGAAGACGAAGAGTCTTGACTGCTAGAGAGGCGAAGGAATCTCGAAATAACACCCAGTGATGATGGACACATGCGTTTAACTGCCAGAGAAGCTGAAGAGTTGGCATGATGATGAGGCAGAGCACTCGATATGGTGAGAGAATGTAGAAGCATGGCGAGATAGCATGCACAAGGTGCATAGAGACTATATGTATGCAGAACAAAGAAGAGATGGGGGTTGTTGTTGAGCATTATTCAGGAGAGTAGAATGAGGCAGATTGCATCAGCTGAAATGAAAATAAGAGGAATGGTGCATTGAATGGACATGGCCCACAAAGAATAAAAGGAAAAATAATAGAAAGTGCAAGGATGTATGCATGAAGACAGTGAGGCAGACAGAGCAAGGTAGTGTAGCAGCATGGTGATGAGACTGGTAATCCATTGATGAACATTATATCACTGTAATAAGTTTCAGTAGCAAATATTTATATTTTAGGGTGGTAGGGAGGTGCTAGGGAGGACTGTTTTCCTCAGAGGTTCAAGTGGGTGCTTGAACACAGAGAGTTGTAGCTTCCATCTAGTTGTAGCCAGAGAAACAAGGGTGGCAGGGTGGTGCAAGGGAGAACTATTGTTCTCTGTTATACAGGTTGGTGCCTGTGTGAATGGAAGTTGGTGCTTCCATCCAGTTGGTGCTGGAACACTTAGGGAGTTGGTGCTTCCTTCTAGTGGGTGCTAGAGAAACCAGGGAGTTGGTGCTTCCTTCTAGTTGGTGCTAGAGAATCCAGAGAGTTGGTGCTCTTAGCAAGTAGCAGCTTGCAAAGCAGAGGTTGTAGCCTCATTATGAGTTAGTGCTCATATGTATGATAATGTAAAGAATGTAAAGATGACTTATGATATAAATAAGAAGAGGTCTTTTCCCTGTATGGGTTTCCTTAGGAAATATCTGTCTCTGTGTATCTCATATGTGTGACTGATGTTGAATGTTCTATTGCTTACTTCCCTGCATTATTGTGATTGTCATTAAATGTTGTGTAAAGAGTTTAAAATAATCATAATTGTTTAAGCCCAGTAACAATTGATTCACCCCCCCCCCTAGTTGTTCAACAATTTGGTATCAAATCCGACCCCTTTTATCAAAGGGTAGATCCTAGAGATTAAACATGTCAAACCATGAAGGAAATTCAACCAATAAAACCCCTCTATTCAATGGAACAAACTTTGCCTTCTGGAAAGTTAGAATGAGAACCTACATAATGGCTTTAGGTGAAGATGTCTGGGATGTGGTAGATACTGGTTATGTAAAGCCAGTTGTACTAGATAATAAGGATGACAAGCTATAATTTAGCTTCAACGCTAAGGCTATGAATTCTATCTTGAGTGGGCTTGTAGAAGCAGAATTTGTAAAAGTTATGCACCTACGAACTACCAAAGAAATGTGGGACAAACTCATTAGAAGTTATGAAGGTAATGAGAAGGTAAAGGATGCCAAGATTCAAACCTACAGAATACAGTTTGAACAATTGAAGATGAAGGAATATGAAACTGTTGGAAAATACTTTCTGAGAGTAGAAGAAATGGTAAATGCAATGGAAGCACTGGTGAGAAAATTGAGGAACCTTCTTTAGTTCGGAAAATTTTGAGATCTCTACCAGATAGGTTCAACCCAAATGTCTCTTCTATTGAAGAACTTAATGATCTAAAAACCTTGGAGTTTGATCAACTTCTAGGAACATTGACTTCATATGAAATGAGAATAGTTAAAGATAAACCCACCTCCAGAGAATCATCATTTAAGGAAGACGAGAATGAGGATTCAGAGGTTGATGAAATTGAAGCAAAATTTGTGAAGAGACTGAAGAAGGGATCAGGAAAATACAAAGGTAAACTACCTTTCAAATGTTTCAACTGTGGTAGGATAGGTCATTTTGCAAATAAATGTCCCCACAAAAGAAAGGATCAGACATGTGATGATGAGGAGAAGCACAAACACATAAATTTCTTTAAAGATAATAACTTTAAGAAGAAAAGTCTCTGTGTAAACATTGATGATGATCCTTCATATGATGAAGACAATGACTCCACTATTGAAGATAAAATAAATGACTTCATACTTATGGCCAAAGAGGATTATGATAATATAAGAACATGAAGTGATGCTAATGAAGAAGAAAATGTGGTTGACATGGAAGGAGAACTGATCAGTGCACTGGAAGAGATTGACAGACTAAGAATTAAGAACATAAAGCAAAGACAATAGCTGATACAGTTCAAGAAAGACAGTAAATAACTTGATGAAGACCTTGTCCTACTAAAAGTGGAATTAGAAGAGGAAAAGAAAATCGAAGACATTCTAAAATGACATTTATCATAAAAGAAGGCAAGATGTGAAGCCTTAGAACAGGAAGTAGTGAAAACTAGGAAAGAGATGGAGAAGTTTCAAGCCTTGTATAATCAAAATCTATCAAGTATCGAAGCCTCAGAAGGATTAGCCACCATTCTGAATCAACAAAAGAATCCAAAGATGAAAACCGGTTTGGGTTATGAAGAGGGATTAAGTAGTGATAAACCAAGAAACAAAGAACCCATCAAGTTTGTCAAATCTACAACCAATGACAACAACAAACTTGCAGAAACAAAGGAAGACAATCAGCCGCCCAGGACGAGTAAAGAAAAAGGTGCCAGGATTGAATCTGTAGAACAAAGAAATAATCCGCTCCCTGCTGAAAGATGTCATCAACATGGAAGAAATCAATTTGCTCAAAGAAGACAACCATTTTCCAGGTACAAAGAATTTTTCTATGGCTATTGTTTCTACTGTTCTAACTTTGGTCACAAAGCTGTAAATTGTTCCTTAAGACTTAGACATGAGCAATTAAAATTTCAAAGGAATAAATACTTGCCAGAACAAAGAATGATATAGCCAAGTAATAAACATTCACAGATTGCAAATTGCCAAATTAAGTCTAGAGACATGCAACTAAGGAGGTCAAGAAATAATCAACAGTCAATGAGTAGACAACGCTACAACAATAATTTTGACCTATTGAAAAATGAGATTGAATGCTACATCTGTCATAACTATGGACATAAATCTGTTGACTGTCGATTAAGGAACTATGAACAAGATTTGAATTCCCTTGTTGAAAATGTCAAGGTTTGGAGGAAGAAAGAAAGTGACAAGTGTGGATTAGTGTTGTCAGCTCAAAGAAAAATGAACCCTTGGTATAGACAGTGGATGCTCCAAACATATGACGAGAGACAAAGGTAAGTTTCTATCTCTAAGTGAAAGAAAATCAGAAAATGTAACATTTGGAAATGATGCTCCAGGTAAAATAAAGGGTAAAGGGATGCTGAGTTTAAGTAATGGAAAAGTAAAATCCCAAGATATTCTACTTTTAGATGGGCTGAAACATAATATGCTCAGTGTAAGTCAAATGTGTGATAGAGGATGTGAAGTGGTGTTCACATCCAAGGACTGCAAAATAAAGTCTGTAAACTCAGAACAAGTGGTGGCCAAAGGCATAAGGATAGAAAATAACGTATATATGCTGAAAGAAAATAGAGAAGAGTTTAATCTAAGAAAACATGATGAAAGTTGGTTATGGCATAGGAGACTTGTACATTTAAAATTTGACCACTTAATCAAGCTCAAAAATCTCGAGGCAGTAAAAGATCTTCCAAGAATATCAAAGCCCCAAGATTCGATGTGTAAACCCTGCCAAGTAGGAAAGCTAACTAGGACACAGTTTAAGTCCAAGAGCTTTACTTCAATAGAGAAACCACTCCAACTAGTTCATATGGATTTATGTGGACCATCAAGACAGGAAGGCACAAGGAAAGAAAATTACTTCATGTTGATTATTGATGATTACTCCAGACTTGCTTGGGTTGCCTTTCTCAAGGAAAAAATTGAAGCATTTGAGAAGTTTAAAATTTTTAAGGCTTTAACTAAGAATCAAACAAGCAAGAGGTTAAAGGTAGTAAGATCAAACAGAAGAGGAGATTTTATGTCAAGTGATTTCAAGGAATTCTGTGATAAGCATGGGATCAAGAGAGAATACACAATCCCAAGAACTCCTCAACAAAATGGAGTAGTTGAGAGGCAAAATAGAACAATGCAGCAAATGGCCAGGTCAATGATGAATGAGAAGAACATTAGTCAAACCTACTGGGTAGAAGCAATACGCACAGCAGTCCATGTTCTTAACAAAGCCCACCTTAGACCACAAAGTGACAAGACACCTTATGAACTGTGGTATGGGAGACCTGCTTCAATCAAACACTTCAAAGTCTTTGGGAATAAATGTTACATAAAGAATAATGATGAGAACCTTGGAAAATATGATGACAGGGCTGATGAAGGTATCTTCTTAGGGTATGTTACAAACAGTAAAGGATACATATGCTATAATAAGAGGCTGCATAAAATGGTTGATAGTATTGACATAAAAGTTGATGAAGGAATCCCATCAAGAGAGGTGTACAATAATGAGTCGTCTAAAGAGGACACAACTAAAGATAAAGATGAACAGGTCCAAGAATCATAAAACAAAGACTCTGAATCAGATGAAGACACAAATACTTAGACATATTCAAATCAGCAGACAACTTCAAATTCCTCCTCCAAAATCACTCAAAAGAATCATCTTGCAAGTTAGATAATTGGTGAAAAAGACAAAGGTGTACAAACCAGAATAAAGATAATCAAAGACACCGAACAATCACATATAGCTTTCATATCCTTGCCAGAACCCAAGAATTTTAATGAAGTTAGCAAAGATGACCATTGGGTTAAAGCAATGAATGAGGAACTTGATCAGATTGAGAAAAACAATACGTGGGAGATGGTTCATAGACCTGAAGGTAAAAATATCATTGGTTCCAAATGGATCTTTAAGAATAAGTTGAATGAGAAGGGACAAGTTGTCAGGAACAAAGCAAGATTGGTCTGTAAAGGATATGCTCAAATAGAAGGACTGGATTTTAATGAAACATTTGCGCCCGTAGCAAGATTAGAAGCTATCAGAATGTTTCTTTCCTATGCTTGTCATAAAAGGTTTAAAGTATATCAAATGGATGTCAAGTCAGCTTTTCTAAATGGAGATTTAAGTGAAGAAGTCTATATGGAACAACTAGAGGGTTTAAAACTCTCTGATAACTTTGACTTAGTATGGAAGTTGAAGAAATCTTTATATGGGTTAAAACAAGCCCCTCGAGCCTAGTATCACAGACTGGATACGTATCTCAAAGACAAAGGGTTCAAGAGAGGAACATATGACAATAATATGTATATCAAAACAGAGGATAATGATCTGCTCATCGTATTGGTTTATGTAGATGACATCATCTTCAAATGTAATAAGGATTCATTGGTACAATGGTTTGCTTCTGCCATGGAGTCTGAGTCTGAAATGTCTATGATAGGTGAACTGTCATTTTTTCTTGGTCTGCAAATTACTCAGAGGTCTGAAGGAATGTTCATTTCTGAAGAAAAATATCTAAGAGAAATGTTGAAAAGGTTCAAATGGAAGATTCTAAACCTGTGGGTACAACTATGGTTACTGGATGAAAATTAAGCAAGGATGATGACTCACCTGATGTTAATCAAAGTTCATATAGGTCAATGATAGGCAGCCTACTGTACATCACAGCATCTCGCCCAGACATAATGCATGTTGTTTGAATGGTAGGAAGATATCAGTCTACACCTAAACAGAGTCGTTTGCAAGTTATCAAACGGATATTCAGATATTTGAAAGAAACAATGACTTATGGTCTGTGGTATCCCATAAATCAGAATGTTTAGTTAACTGCCTATTCAGATGCATATTGGGAAAACTGTGTTGATGAGAGAAAAAGCACCAGTGGAGGAGAATTCTTCCTAGGTGACTCATTAGTAGCATGGTTTAGTAAAAAGCAAGGTTCCATTTCCTTATCAACTACTAAGGCAGAGTACATTGTTGTTGCTACCTATTGCACTTAGGTATTATGGATGATTCAGACAGTTGTAGACTTGTAGGTAAAATATGTTGCACCAATCCCAATTCATTGTGATAACACTAGTGCCATCAGTGTGTTTAAGAATCCTGTATTCCACTCCAAGACCAAGCATATTCCCATAAAATGCCATTTTCTGAGAGAGCAGGTCACCAATCAGGTTGTTCAAGTCCATTACATTCCAACCACAGAACAAATTGCAGACATCTTTACTAAACCCCTAGCTAAGACACCATTTGAATATCTCCAACAGAAGCTGGGTGTCATACCGTCTCACACCTAAGAGAGTCCATCCTGTTAGGGGGAGCTTTGTATTGATTGAATATCTTATACCTCCTAAAAATACGGCAACAGCTCAGGGGGAGCATGTTTTCTTTGACATTGATGTCAAAGGGGGAGAAAAGGAGTGGTCCGGACTAGATGCTTCAGTTGGAGGTCCAAACAGATGAGCGCAGTCATTCAGGGTTGCCATCAATTCTAAAGGGGGAGATTGTTGGCATGTTTTCAGGCAGGCGTGCTTGTCATTGATGGAAATGTCAGAGTATGCAGTGATGGAAAAACAGGGACAACGTTAGCTCAGGAGGATAAGTGCAGAGGTGCACGTAGAATGCAACATTGTGCTTGATCATTTGATGGTTTACAAGCAGGCAAGGAAGATCAGGGATAAATTGATCCGACTCCATTTCAGAGTTTCGAATACTGGGAGGTAGAGGTGTTAAGGACACTCACCACAGGAGTCCCGGAATCACGAAATGCGAAATGCCCAAATCCCGAAAGCAGGAGACAATTTCGGATACCGGGAGTTGGGGATGTCAAGAACTCTTACTACAGGAGTCCCATAATCACGAAATGTGAAACGCCAAAATCCTGAAATAGGCACACCCACAAAGAATGTCGCAGACTGGGGAATAACTCCATTTCGGGGTCCCAGATACCAGGAGTTGAAGTGTCAAAACACTTCATCCCAGGAGTGCCAAAATGCCGAATCGCTGAAACGCGAAATACCGAAATCCCGAAATAGGCACACCAACAAAGAGCTTCGCAGACCGAGAAATAAATCCATTTTGGAGTCCCGGATACCGGGAGTTGAAGTGTCGAAACACTTCACCACAGAAGTGTTGAAATGCCGAATCGCTGAAATGAGAAACAACGAAATACCAGATCTTTGATTCGACTCCATTTCAGAAGTTCGGATACCGGGAGTTGGAGGAGTTAAGAATTGAGACTCTTCACCATAGGAGTCCCGAAACGACGAAACACGAATTGCCGAAATGTTGTTGATCCGACTCCATTTTGGAGTTTCGGATATCGAGACTTGGATTTGTCAAGAAATCTTCGCATCAAGGATGCCGAAATGCCGAATTACAAAATCGCGAAATCGTTTTATGGATAAGCGCTTGGTCACCGGTGGTGTTCACATCATCAAAGAGATGTAGAGAAGAGCTTGAAGCGGCAAGCTGCATTTCGGAGTTTCGGGGACCGCGACTTGGAGAGTCGAGATGCCTCGCAACAAGGATTGTCGAAATTCAGAAACACCGTTTGGTGTAGGATGTGGTCACAACCATTGGTCACATCGGTAGAAGATGGAGAAAGGAGTTAGTGCAACCAAGCTCCATTTCAGGGATCGCGACTTGAAGTGTCGAGACACTCGATCACACAAATGTTGAATTACCGAATGCCGAAATGGTGAAATATCTATGTAGCCGGTGGTCACCTCTGGTGGTCATGTAAGTGGAAGGAGCTAGCATATCTAGGCTCCATTTCATGGTTCGCTCTGTAACTGCTAGAAGCCACTGATGGTTTCTGCCAGAGGACTTGAAGAGACTTGAGTGTGATTGCCAAAGGAGCTGAAGAGTTTCAAGGAATCTGCTAGTGGGATGAAGACTAGTCATAGAGGCGATTGATAGATGGAAGAGTGTTGAAGTCTGTAACTGCAACAGATAGGTTGAGCTCGACTGTAATAGAGAAGACGAAGAGTCTCGACTGCTGGAGAGGCGAAAGAATCTAGAAATAACACCCAGTGATGATGGGCGCATACGTTTAATTGCCAGCGAAGATGAAGAGTTGGCATGATGATGAGGCAGAGCACTCGAGATGGAGAGAGAATGTAGAAGCATGGCGAGATAGCATGCACAAGGTGCACAGAGACTATATGTATGCAGAACAAAGAAGAGATGGGGGTTGCTTTTGAGCATGATTAAGGAGAGTAAAATGAGGCAGAGTGCAATAGCTGAAATGAAAAGAAGAGGAATGGTGCATTGAATGGACATGGCCCATGGAGCATAAAAGGCAGAAGAACAGAAAGCGCGAGGATGTGTGCATGAAGACAGTGAGGTAGACAGAGCAGGGTAGTGTAGCAGAACAATGATGAGACTAGTAAGCCATTGATGAACATTATATCACTTTAATAAGTTTCAGTAGCAAAGATTTATATTTTAGGGTGGTAGGGAGGTGCTAGGGAGGACTGTTGTCCTTAGAGGTTCAAGTGGGTTCTTGAACACAGGGAGTTGTAGCTTCCATCTGGTTGCAGCCAGAGAAACAAGGGTGGTAGGGTGGTGTAAGGGAGAACTATTGTTCTCTGTCATACAGGTTGGTGCCTGTGTGAATGGAAGTTGGTGCTTCCATCCAGTTGGTGCTGGAACACTTAGGGAGTTAGTGCTTCCTTTTAGTGGGTGCTAGAGAAACCAGGGAGTTGGTGCTAGAGAATCCAGAGAGTTGGTGCTCTCAGCAAGTAGCAACTTGCAAAATAGAGGTTGTAGCCTCATTATGAGTTGGTGCTCATATGTATGATAATGTAAAGAATGTAAAGATTACTTATCATATAAAGAAGAAG
>ML787286.1:66912-86109 GCA_009831015.1 Picea engelmannii | reverse complement strand
TAAAAATATACATTTTTTCATGTGGACATGGGGAGCGGGAAATCTCTGATGATTTTTGTAGCTTCGGGTAGGTATTCTCACATGGACCTAGGTTTTGGACATGTGGGGATCTTCGTGGGCACCACATCAGACCTTTAGTTTGGTGAAAACTCCCTTGGAATGAAGCTGGGGCTTGATGGGTTTGGTGATGGGCCTTATGGGCTTGTGTAGGGGCTTCACATCCACAGAGAAATCCTAATTTTATTTTGACTTTTGGAGGGGCTTCTATGGTGACCGCGTTGAGCACTCAACACACCCTTAAAATTCTCAAATGTTTGGTTACCACTTTGTTTTTTTTGTCGTTGCATTGTTTTATTTGATTCAACATGAGTTTTGTTTCTACTATTTTGCCAAATTACTCATTGATTTACACAGTTTTACTTGCATCTACAAATCAAAAAAATAAAAATAAATCCAAAGTCGCATGTCTTTCGAATAACATCAGAAAACACAAAACACTTGGTGGTTTTCCTAGAAAGAAAGAAAAAAATATTCAAATCCATTGATAAAGGAAACAATCGCTGACACTCGATGGGAGCTTCTCTGAAGCGTTGGACCCAATCAATATTGGGCATTGTTTTTTTTTTGTGCTAGTTGTGCGAAGGCACTTCCTATTTGGGAAAATGTCGATGTTGATCAACATCCAACATCAACGAGTTCAATTGTGTGTAAAACATGTGGCACGGTCTTGAAAACGCCAATGTCGATCAACATTGGGCGTCGTTCAGGATACCAGATGCATAGGGGCACTTCCTTCTCATAAATTATCCGACATCGATAAATATCGGGCATCGACGAGTTCAATTGAAAACAACACATGTCACTTAGTCGAATAAATAGGCCATGACGCCCGAGTAATACCAAAAATCGACACCCTGGATTGAACACAGGGAAAAATGTAGATCGTGAGAAGGCATCGAACACCGATAGACATCGACGTCAAATGATCAATAAGACTAAACTTATTTTTTGAACCGCAACCTACTTCTGCCCAATTCCTGATCTAAGATCTTATCACAAACAATATGAACCGTCCATTTGGTATTTCCAAGGATCCCCAAATTCATTTAGACCGTCCAGCTCATGACCCTCTACCTACATGCATCCTTATGTTTTGGGCTTACTAATAATCACCATGTTGAAAACCCGGTCAATTCACATGAAGAAAAAAGAACATCTTATCGTCATTTCCATCAGATCGTCTATTTAGACATGCGTTTTATTCAAAACTTCAAGCAACCTGAATGGCTGACTCTCGATTTCAAACTGTCGCATGCCAATTTAAGACCATTTAAATTTTCTGATGAAACACTCAAACGTCCTTTCACGTGGCTGGTTTGATCATCTCTTTTATTACAAGAGCTGACACAGGCGATGAATGGGATTAATGAAAACCTCTCATAGATCCGTTATACCAAAAACTTGATGATTGAGGATGTGAAAGACGACTGTTATTTATTCGAATACATTTGAATGATATCATTTTTTTCACAGAATTGTTTGAATTTATCTCATGAACTCATGATTGATACAATATCTCTAAGTAACTAAGTTTTTTTGTGTTTATCGCAAACCCGTAATTGATGAGTATTGGACTTGGAATAATTTCAGCACACAGGTATTTATCATAGTTTTGTTTTAAATTTATGGTAGGGTAGGTACTGAATTGAATTATTGTATTTGCAAGAAAAAATGTTGCCCAAACGACCAGTAACCTACAGGTCAGACCCCAAAAGGGGGAAGTGAGAAATTTGGAGAGGTGTCCATCTCGGTGGAAAAAAAGCTAGAGTTTCCCCCCAAGGTAGAGCTTATGATCAAAATGTCGGAAAATAACCCAACAAGTCCGCCCCCATTCTTCAAAGACACAGAAAATGTCACAACTTCCAAGATAATTTTTCCTTCATGGTTGGACCTGTATAACAAACTCCATTATGATGATTTCCCATAATTCATGCCTCATAGTGACCCGAAGATAAGGGGATTAGATGACCAGGTCTTCCAAAACATCACACGGTCTTCATTTTACCTAGTAGTGGACAAGACACCCATTCTTCCATGTCTTGATCTATTAGAGTGGATCATCCATCATGTCGATGCAGAGAAATTCCTTATGAATAACAAGGATACACCATGTATAGGTGTGTTCTTTACGATAGAAGTGAGCGCGTATTACAAGCTCAAGGATGTTGAAGTCAGGTTGAACAAATATTTTCTTGTGGCTTTCTATGAGAGAAATAACACTGGTCAATTGCTATCATCTTGGAGGAGGAAGGATAAGAATTTTGTGAATTGGTCCTCAGGGTGGTACAACACAACGAACCTCTAAGAACCTTACATTTTCCTGATGGAATTTATCTGTCATTTATATGGAGAAAAGGATTGCTCCAGATTATCTTAAGCCTATATCCCTTTGGCTCATATGCTTGATACATCTGAAAGCACTTTTAACTAGGGAGCTATTATCTTGAAACAATTGAGCACCTGGAATGAAGAGGCGCAGAAACCAAAACCTAGGAAAACCGATACATTCTACATGACATCTTATCTCCTAGATGCATTATGCGCAAGAAATGTTTTCCATGGTATGAACCTAATATGGCATGTCTCTGAAGTGATTTTACATGTCTACTTCAACATATTATGGGAAAACAGGTACAAAATATCAATGCCTTTAGTTTGCGATGTATTCATAGCTCGAGTGTCTTCTCTAATTTTTAAGAATTATTGCCCAAGGCTATTAGAAGCAACGAGGAAGGTAATATCCAAAACTGGGCATTGGTACTTGGAAGAAAGAAACACATATATCAAGATTTTTGTATCCCTTGGAGCACCACACCTACTGCCGACTCATGTTCTCGATAAATTGGTGTTATGGGAAATATACTACCATATTATACTGCAAGGGTTCAATGAATCTCTGTTAAAGGATAAGAAAATGATATTTAATCCCTATGGGTTCTATTTAGGTTACCATTTCGTGAAGGATACCACATAGGCCAGACAAGAAGCTCAAATTGAAATAGAGCACATGTTCGTCACTAAGAGGTACAAGAGGCATGACCCTAGAAAACTGGTGGTTGAACATGGTAATTAGGTAGTGTCTCTGTTGGTCCTAAGGTTTGCACCTAACTGCTAAAGGGAAAATCTAGGCCACCTATCAAATTAGAATGATTGTTTCTTTTATTTTTTTGTTGGTTGGTTAGAGGGTTATTCTATCAAGACAAAAGGAAGGTTGGGTTGGAAGAATGATAAGGATGAGGGTCCTCCTTGGATGGTGGTACACTAATGACAGACCAGTGCAATAATAGAAAAACAGAGGGGAAACAACAAACTACTCAATGAATAATCTGCTACAAGAAGTTCAATACTTAAAATATTATTTCAAAACATTAAACATGTATCAAAAACATAGTTACTCCCACAGGTTGCAAATAAAAAAAATCTTCACCAAAGAATTAGCTACGTGACATGTTGCGTATCAGTGAAAACTAGTTATACAATAGCTGAAAAGAAATGAAATGTATGTTGCACAAACAAAAAGATGTATTCAGGATAAGAATAAAAACACATAAATATTTGAACGAAACACTGTCATCAAGAGTATGTTCAACAGGTAGAGAGATTTAATCCATGAATAGAACGGTTCCATCCAATCTGATGTATTTCTATTCTTTCCCCAAAAATATGACCCTTACAATATGCAAAAGATAACTATTTAAAGAGTTGGAGAGGATATAGTCCTTAGGGGATTGAGACCTCAATTTAGCTAATTGTTCATAAATCAAATTATTAAATTCACTAAGACACTGGACTTAATCAGCAAGAGTGGTTCTTACCACACACAGAATACCACTCTTGTATCTAATCTAAGAAATGTGGGAATTAATCAACTAAAAACTACTATTGTCTCTGAGACAGAAACTGATGCATGCAATGAAGGAACTGGATTGGAAGAGAATAGGCCTTGGAGTGACAAAGCGAAGCTTTGTGTTGAACGATGGCATGCCTACGAGAATTTGGAGGCCACTGAAGATAACCGGATGTATGATAAGAGTCTGTTGAAGTGTTTCTGGAACTAATCTACGTCGACCTATGACTGATACTTAACTCTTTGTCTGTGTCGGAGCTTTCAGAAGCTAATAGGATTCTGTATCGACTGTACTTGACCCTTCTCCTCTCTTTCACTATGATGAACTGGTTGTGAACAGGAAGATATGGAGGCGGACTTCCAATAGGAAGACAGGATGAGTGGATGCGAGGGTAGGTGACATGTGAAGACATATGTCAAAAAGTGAGAGGAGGTGTGAATACGATGGAGGTATCAAGAGTATGGAGTTGGCGATGAGTAGTGAAGGATACAGGTGGCATGTAGAGAGAGGAGGAGTATATAGGCTTGGATGTGAGTGGAAGAACAGGTGGTGAAAGGTGATAGGGAGTGGTATTGAAAGATGATCTGATAGGATCTCGGAGGGGGGGTAGGCGGTAAGCTGATTAAAGAGGGGGTGGTCTGATTTCTTGAGGATCTACCACATTAGGTAGGGCCTGCGGTGGGGAAAACACTTTCCCAAACCCCCCCCCCCACCATTAAAGGTATAATGGTCCAGGGGGGGTTCGAGATGCGATAAGGACCGTTGATCTGGAGAGGCGGCCACTGCCAATGGAGATTAGCATGGGGTTTATTGGAGGACAGGTGTCGGGTGGTGAGATGAGAGAGAGTAGTGAGTGGGATGAGTGGAGGTGATGTGGAGGTGACACAGTTATTTGATGTCATTTAAGAACGTGTTTGCAGGAGTTTTTGAGAGTGGTTTGGATCCATACCATCTTTGGGCCCACAATCCACCACAAGACGCCATGTACCCTTCCAACAATACCATGGTTCCAATTGAGGGACCACTTAGGAAAATTAATGCTCGAGTAGTTTACGTCCCCGCAATGAAGTGTGGCCATAGATCTGATTACGATATGTGATCCGGGTGATATTTACCTATTGCAAGGATCGACGATTCTCGTTGAATTGGGATCAACAGTTCATATCCACTTCGTTTGGGCTTCGGGTGTTTTGAATGTGAAACATGAAAAATATCTTGGAGGAAAATCTCCAAAGTGACATGGTGGCTTGATGTCATATGATGTCATAGATGTTGATGTGTCATCGAAAGAAGGGTGACATGTGTCAAGTGGAAATGGGTGAATGACACAACTAAATGACCCAGAATTAATTCCACGTGTCATGACTGATGAGTGCCACGTGTCTTTGTTGATGGATGGTCCGGATTTACTTCGGGTCTTCGGGAGTCCTTTACTTACTCATCTCTGTTGTTTCCTGCCAGAGTGACATGGTTGTGAAGTGATGTGGCGACTTGATGACACATATCCGAAGAGGGATATCTGTCACCATGTGTCGGGATCGATGAACAGTCTATATTCTCTTTGGAAGTCCGGGTTTCAAGAGTTTCAAATGTGAAGCATGAAAAATCTCCCAGAGGAAAATTTCTGAAGTGAATGATCTGTTGCTATGTGTCACCGATGATGGATGGTCTAGATTCACTTCGGGTTTTCAAAATTTTGGGCTTCGAGAGTTTTGAATGTGAAGCATGAAAATATTTTGGAGGAAACTATCCTAGAGGAAAATCTCCGAAGTGAAAGATCTATTTCTACGTGTCTTTGTTGATGGATGGTCCAGATTTACTTCGGGTCTTCAACTCTTTGGGACTTTGGGACTTCGACACTTCGACTGTTCAACACTTTGGTTGTTCAGCACTTCAGGTATTCAACTCTTCGGGTCTTCAGGACTTCAACACTTCGAGAATTTGGCTCTTCGGCTCTTCATCTCTTCGGGTCTTCCGGACTTCGACACTTCGGGAATTCGGCTCTTCGACACTTTGGCACTTTGGGTCTTCAGGATGTAAAGCATGAAAATATCTTGAAGGAAAATATCCAAAGTGATTAGCTAGTTCTTATCACCAATTAACTCAAGCTTAAGTTGTCTTAAATGCTTTGGGATTTCGGGACTTCAGATAATTCTTGATGTTAAACTCTGTGTGATTCTGCACCCCGGAATGGATGAGAGTCATTGATCTGATCGGTCTGATGGATCACTGCGTTTGTCTACGGGCCTTTGTCTATATGTTGTGATCTCAATCCATGGAAAACATTATTACAAGTAATTCGAACCAAATACGACATATATTTTATCCTTTCAAGAAAGACAGAACGTAAACACGCAAAAACTCAAACCAGAAAGAAACGAATAAGAACCAAGTCATTCAGTAATAGGAAACTGAATCAACCAACTGTAAGAGGAAAAAAAGATGAAGGCATAGGGAAAAGAGAGAGGAGAGACAGGGGTGCAGACCTAGGATACAACAATGTCATTGGCCTTACGGATCCAGGACAATCCTCAGGTCCAAAAAATGCTCAAAAATGAAAGTTCTCGTAATCAGATGAAACCAATTCCATTGCGTCCATCTTGTTGCACTGATTTTGGCCATATATTTACTTCCTCAAACATACACTGTATGCATAATTTATCACACTCTGATCGATTTCCCAAATAAGCAAAAAGTCAACAGGAAATAAGTCAACGCTGATGTTAGCATGAGTTCATGTTGATGTGGCATCGTGACACGTGGTAGCTGACCATATAGTGACATGGCAGAGGATGGGTATGCTGACTAGGAAGGTGTGGCAGACGTGGACCATTCAACATTTGACAAGTGTCACAATCGTGGGCAAGTTAAACGGTGCCACGTGGCACCCCATTATTTGTTGATTGTGGTAAAAGTTTTTGGACTTCCTCAAAATCGACCGCGTGACCTCTGGCATGGGGAAAGTGCTTTGGGAAGGCCAGGTTACCAACCCGTTTGGGGTGGTTCTTATTAAACCATGACGCGTTAATGTATTTAAACTTACATAAGGATCCGGGCGGAGGAGGTAAGGGCTGGGGTCTAGCCCCAACCCCAGTTTCATGTGTGTCCATACACCCATCACTCAAAGCTCGGTGCTACACACGGTTCAATAGAGTTAAGGTGCGTGGGGTCTATCGAATAATCAACCTTTCACCATATGATCTAGAGCATAACCACCAAGAGGGCCAATCAGTGGGGGCCTTATCTCGTATGATCGGGCCTAGGTCCTATGCACATGCCAGGAATCCAGGATCTTATGGAGGGGGGGCTAGCGCGCAGCCCCTAGGGGGCTGGTGCTTGACCATATGAATTCGTGTGACTGTGTACAAGGGGCGCATGCCAAGGACTGAGGGGCTTGTTCTACTTTTTGTAACAAAGTGGATATTTTTTCTATAGTTTTGGCCTAGATTGGGCATTTTTGGAGATTTCATGGCCATTTGGAGGGGGATTTGATACCAAAAAGAGGCAAGATATTTGTGGGAAGTTGGTATTCTGTAACTGAGCCTAAAAATATATATTAAATAGGATTATTGAGATTGAGGGGATACTTTGTATGCAGGGAAGGTAAAGAGGAGTTTGAGTTAATGGCCCATTTCTCATGTTTTGAGGGGAATTGAGTCATGTTTTGAGAGGATATTATTGAGGCATGTCTTGTACAACATATCAGAAGCCTGATTGTAACAACAAAGAGCCATTGTAAAGAGAACTTGAGAATTTAAATATCAATAAAGAGGACATCCACTTGGAAGCAGGCCCAGAGAGGTAGCCACACATTGGTGAACTCCGTTAACAAGTTCTTTGTGTCTATTTATCTTTCTTATAGCTTTTATATTCTCTTATTTTCAGCATGGTTAGTGATGGCTGAACTCTTTAATCATTCATGAGAATCAAGTTAATGTCATTTTTGGATCAAGTATCTTGGTATCAGAGCTTTGGTTGTTTTGGAAGGTATAACAAGTGCAGGAGTGGATTCTCACAAGATCCAAATCTCAGAGAGCAGAAGGATGTTTGGATGAATTCATTTCATATATTGAATGAGTGTTAAGGAAGAAAATAATGGCGTCAGAAGGAGCAACTTCTCCATGAACTAAAATGTTCGAAGAAGCTTTTTTCCCCATGTCAGAAATGGTCAAAGTGTTATATGATGATTTCTTGGAGAGAAATAAACTTGTTCTAGGAGAAATGTTTTCGAAGGGAAAAAGTGAAGGAAAAGGAGAATCTTCAAAGCCTCCTCCTTCACCACCAACACCACCATCTTCTCCTTCTTATTCAAGTTCTACTTCAAATGCTAGTTCTCATTCTACTACACATACTATACAAAATCAAACACATAAGCATAAGTATGACATGCCTTTGTTAAAGCTTGATGTTAAGTTTGAGTTGCCTTTGTATGATGGGGTACTAAAAGCAGACAAGTTAGATAATTGGATAATACAAATTGAAGTGTATTGCAAGATACATAAAATCATAGATGAGGAGACTATGATCTAGCTTGCTAGTCTCAAGATGGGAGGAACTGCCCTTGTGTGGTGGGAAAGAAAGACAAAACAAGATCTTAAAAAGTTTGGTAAGACTCTCTCTTCATGGCTTGATTTTACATCTGCATTACGAAATCAATTTTATCCTCTATCTTATATGCAACAAGATATTATGTAATGGCAAAACTTTAGATAGTTAAAAGGACAAACTGTTCAAAGTTATACACAAGAGTTTCGAAAAAGAGCTTTATTGTTTGGAATGCCATTGGATACTCAAGAGACATTGCTTAAGTAGATAGGTGGTTTGCATAGCTATTTATGACATACGATTCTTATGTTTAATCCTACTAGTTTAGATGAGATATGTGTTCAAGCGACTCTATTGAATCTAGAGGCAAGAATGTAAATGTTGATTTTGTAAAACCATTTAAACCTAGTGAAGGAAAATTCAAAGGCAAGGGTAAAGAGAAGTTCAAAGGGAAGAAAACTAATATAGTGAAGAAGGAAAAACCTACATGCACTCATTGTAAGAAATAAGGTCATACTGAGGATCGTTGTTGGATCCTTCACCTAGAATTTTAACCAACAAAGTTTGGAAATAAGGGAGGCCAAAGACTACTGCAACAATTCAAATAGATTTGGGGTCCGATTCGGGAGATGAGACCAAGGTCACAATCATGGGAATCAAAGGTAAAAATTCTGAAGCTAGTACAAGTTCTTCAGTTCAGTCTTTAAAAGTTGATAACGAAGTTGATGAGATCAAACAAACAAAACATTTTCACATAAGAGTAATTTCCAAACATACAAAAATTGATACTCTATTTGACAGTGGCTCACAAGTAAATTTGATATCAGATACAATTGTTAAAAATTTGGGATTAATCACTAAAACTCATAAGAAACCATATCCTTTAGGATGGATTCATAATGATAAGCAGTTGCAAGTGAAAAGACAATGTGTCCTAAAGTTTGCTATCAATTCACAATTTATAGATGAGGCTGAGTTAGATGTGGTTCGACTAGATATATGTGGTATTGTACTTGGGAGTCCATATCTGTTTGATAGAAAGGAAATATTCTATCGTGAAGACAATAAGTATCAATTAACTAAATATGGAAAATAATATTTTGTAAGGGCTCATAAGAAGAAATTGAATTTATTACTAATAAACTCAGGACAAATGAAGAGAATTGTAAATGTCAGTAAAAGATATTTACTAATGGTTGTAAAAGCTAAGGAAATTATTGGAATTGATACTTTCAAAGATTGTGATACAAAGTTGAAAGATGAATTAGTTAGAATTTTTTCTGACTATGATGATATATTTCAAATCCTGAACGGATTACCTCCAAAACGACAAGTTGAACATGAGATAAAGTTGCAACAGGATGTTCCTCCTCCTAACATTGGAATGTACAGGTTATCGGTTTTGGAAAATGCGGAGATAAAGAAATAGGTATAAGAGTTGATTGAACAAGGGGTCATTAGACCAATTTCTTCTCCATGTGGGTCACCTATCATCCTAGTGCCAAAGAAAGATGGCACATGGTGCATGTGCATGGACTTCCGAGCCTTGAACAAGATCACGATAAAAAATCGTTACCCTCTACCTCGCATTGATGATTTATTAGATCAATTGAAACATGCGGTTTATTTTACTACGTTAGACTTAAGAAGTGGTTACCATCAAATCAGAGTTGCTGAATAGGATATATGGAAAAATGATTTTAAAACAAAACATGGATTATTTGAATGGATAGTAATGCCATTTGGGCTTACTAATGCACCTGCTACTTTTATGCGGGTTATGAACAATGTATTCAGGCCATTCATTGATGATTTTGTAATAGTCTACTTAGATGATATTCTTATTTTAAGTAGGACCAGGGAAGAGCATTTCCAACATGTTAGGAAGATACTTTCAATGTTGTAGAGAGACAAACTTTTTGTAAAGTTGTCAAAATGTGAATTTGGAAAAACATCTCTTGTATATTTGGGTTACATTGTAGGGGTTGGAGAACTCAAGATTGATCCCTCTAAAGTTGAGGTAATTGTAAATTGGCCAAAGCCTACAAATTTAGTTGAAGTAAGAAGCTTCATGGGGGAAACACAGTATTGCAGGAAATTTATTGCAAACTTCTCTCTAATTTCAGCTCCTTTACATTCTTTGACAAGTGTGAAAAGGGGATTCCAGTGGGGAGGAATCCAACAAAAGTCTTTCGATACTTTGAAAGTGAATATTAGTATAGTTCCTGTTTTGGCATTGCCAAATCTCCAATAGTATTTTAAAATTGAAACCAATGCAAATGACTATGCCATGGGGGAAGTGTTGATGCAACACAAAAAATCTGTATGCTATCATTTAGAGACCTTCACTGCAACAATAATTAACTATCCAACCTATGATAAAGAATTGTATGATTTAGTACAAAGTGTTAAAAAGTGGAAACATTACTTAATGGGAATAAAAACAATAATACATACTGATCACCAACCATTACATTATCTACAATAAAAAACTAAGCTACAACAATCAAGGAATTTTAGATGGATGGGATTTTTACAACAGTTTCATTTGGTCATCAAATATAAAAAGGGAATTCATAATAAAGTTGTTGATATGTTATCAAGGCATCCTAGTACAATTGCTACAATCCTTAAGCACAATTCAATTACTCATGAAAGTTACATTGAACAATATGCCCAGGACAAAGATTTTAAGGAAGTCTATGCAACTTTAAGTCATGGTAAAAGAGAAAAAGAATTGAATTATCATATTAAAGATAAACTTTTGTATCATTTGGGAAAATTATGTATTCAAGAAAGTGAAAGAGTCCATGTAATCAGGGAGGCACATACTTCTCGTATAACAGGACATTTTGGTGTAGACAAGACAATTTCTCAGTTACAAAAGGTTTTTTTTATTGGCATTGAATGCATGAAAATGTGTCTAAGTATGTAAAATGATGTATTGTGTGTGCAATAATCAAACCAAGTAACACAAAGCTATGATTGTACACTCCACTTCCTATTCCTTCTAGACGATGGGAAAGTGTATCTATGGATTTTGTGGGGGGATTGCCTATGTCTAGAAAAGGTCATGATTACTTGTATGTAGTTGTGGATAGGTTCAATAAGATGTGTGTTCTAATTCCTTGTAAATAGCAAGTCACAACTAAACAAACAACACAAATGTTCTTTGAAAATGTATGGGTTCATTTTGGGTTTCCTACTTCTATTGTATCTGATCGAGACTCCAGGTTCATGCGGAAATTTTGGTCAAGATTATGGGAACATATGGACACCAGACTAAATAAGAGCACAACATTTCATCCACAGATGAAAAGGAAGACAGAGGTGGTGAACAAAACACTAATGCATCTACTTCAGGCATATTTCAACAAACATCCTAAGCTTTGGGATGAACATTTGTGTTATGTGCAACATGCATATAATCAAGCCAAGCATTCTTCTACTAAGAGATCTCCATTTGAAACATGTTTGGGGTACTTTCCAAAATATCATTTGGATTTTGTCTTTGGGAAAGACATTGTAGAAGATAGACACAGTGATGTGGATAGGGCTATAAATTTCATTGAACAGATCCAGTTGATTCATCAGGCAGTACAAGAATAGTCAGAGAAAATTCAAGCCAAGTACAAGGCGAGGCATGACATGCATCGAGTTGATCATAAATTCAAATAATGAGACCAAGTCTGGTTATACATAAACAAGAAAACAATGCAAGGAGAAGGTAAAAAGCTAAAACCAATTCGTTATGGTCCTTTCAAAATCTTAGACAAGATTGGTACTAATGCTTTTCGGTTACAATTGCCTCCATATATGCAAATTTATTCAATTGTAAATGTGGAAAACTTTAGATTGTATGAGCCTCCTATGATAAAGGATCAAGGAGAGAATGTTTAGATTCCTTCCATAAAATATTTTTCTCCTGAGTATATGAATGAGTTGCAGGTAGACACCATTTTGGACAAAAGAGTATGTACTTCTCGTTGGGGCAATGTGGAGTATCTTCGAGTGGAATTGAAGGGAACAAATACAAGTCAGACCAAGTGGATGGAGACTAGAAAAGTGAGGGAACAATATCCTCACTTATTTACCAACTAATACAATACTTTTGGTGGTCCAAAAGCTTCCAAGTGGGGAGGATTGATCTAGGACGATCCTCAAGTCCAGAAAATGATCAAACATTAAAGTTCTTAGAATCAGAAGAAACCAATTCCATTGCGTCCTTCTCATCGCGTTGATTCTGACCATATATTTACTTCCTCAAACAGACACCGTATGCATAATTTATCGCACTCTGATCGATTTCCCAAATAGGCAAAAAGTCAATAGGCAAAAGGCAAAAAGTCAACGTTGATGTCAACATGACATCATGTTGACATCATCATGCTGACATGGCATCATGACACAAGGAATATGATCGTACAGTGATGTGGCAAAGGATGGGTATGCTAACTGGGCAGGTGTGGCAGGTGTGGACCATTCAACATTTGATAAGTGTCACCATCGTGGGCAAGTTAAATGGTGCCACATGGCCCAGACATGGGCTTCCACGTGGAAACCCATCATTTGTTGACTCTGGTAAAAGTTATTGGCCTTCCCTGAAATCAACTGCATGACCTATGACGTGGGGGAAGTGATTTGGGCAGGCTAGGTTACCAACCCGCCTGTAGTGGTGTTTATTAAACGATGGTGTGTTAATGTATTTAAACTTACATAAGGGTCCGGGTGGAGGAGGAAAGTTCTAGGGTTTATCCCCAACCCCGGTTTCATGCGCATCCATACGCCCATCACTCAATGCTCGATGCTACACATGGTTCAATAGATTTAAGGCACGGGGGGTCTATTGAATAATCCACCTTTAACCATATTGACGCAACACCCCTACCTCAGCAGGTTCTGCGTGACCTCCCAGTCTTTGGATCTTTCTATTTCGCTGAGCTAAAATGGCTCTTTAGTTCCCACCAGAAAATTCAATACAAATAAAACCACATGTCCTTTTTAGAAGTTACGCCTGTGTGAACAAGCACTAGGCACGAACCTCCACTCGATGTGACCACTGACTTGAGCCGAAAAGGTGTTTCAGATTTCTCGACTTCACGATTTATTTTGTGAGTCCCTCTAACTCCTTTGATTCCAGAAACCCCAAAAAGGGATAATGGGTCCTTAAATCCTCCCCTATGCCTCAACCATATGACCTCAGTCAAGTCCCAGGGTCCACCTCCGAATACGTTAGGATTTCGTGACTCATGAGTTTGCGATGCGACTCTCCTCCCTTTTCCCGAAGTCTGAACTCATGACTTCTTTGCTACAGATCAACGGTACTGAACTTTCCACATTCTGATGGTCCAGATCGTGTTGGGACTTCGCATATTGAGGATTCCCGAAAATGATTTCCTTCACACTTCCGATCTCCGAAATGACGAAATTCAAAGCACTGAAACCAACGGCTCTCATTGATTCAGATCTAACACCTACTACCTCTCCTAAGCTTGTGAGTGTTGAAAGACACTCAACCTTAACCTCTCTGTTGATCCGCTGGATCCAACGGTCCACGAAAAATCGGTGTTTCTCCCTCCGCGAAAATCAACCATCTGTTTAAGTTCTCAAAGACTCCTGGCCAAATAACTTGTCGTTCTTCCTCCTAAGCTTGGTTTCTACAAGGTGCCTATGACCCTCATCCTTCCCTTGAACTTTCCAAGACTTTATCCCTCCTAAGCTTGATTCTGGCTGCAACTCAAGGATTCCAAGGAATTCTACTCGCACTGCTTGAGACCTTCACAATAATCACTGATTATCTGAACTCTCCAACTCTGCGCACTCCTTGCGACAATATCTCTTCAACCACTCACTAGGTTGGAAAAGTCTAAGACTTCAACCTACCTATGCACACCTTGCACGACTCTGTACTATAACTGCACTTCTATTGGTATGAGAACAACGATATGTCTCCTGATCTTTTCTGAGGTAAAACCCAGAACTTGTCAACGCACTCCTTGTAGACTTCCACTACACTCCTTGCAGGAATTCTCAGGAAGAGAAACAATTGAAACTCATACTCTCCCTCTTACAGACTTCATACATTCAACATGAAATCATACACATACACAACATTGAAACAAATGCATAACAGAGTATACAAGAAAAATGTAAACATACCATTCAATAGATGCAAACAATATTCATCACAACACCATGAAATTGAGTCAAATCATTCTTATATTAACTCAAGTGCTTCTATACATGGGTTCTATAGTAACAACTATCTGCTTACACAACTTCTACAGTCTCTGTTCTTCTCTGCTCTCCTATTCTCTTGCTCTACATCTCTACTCTTACAATTGAGAATAATGATACATTACAATATATATGAGGGAGCTTTCTAGAGTTTTCCCTCCCATAGCTCTAAGTTATCAAATCAAATTAAAGCCTACATCTACCTTACATTTATTACATTAAATGGTTACAACTAACAGATGAGAGAAACCGCTCAAGATCTGCGTTACAATATCCAAACCATAAAAGCAAATGTATCTTTTCCAGATATCACATTAATGTCTCATCTTTTCAATATGTAGGGTTTAATTTGATTTTCCAGATGTAGGATTTAATTTGATTTTCCAGATGTAGGAATAATTTTCCAGATGTAGGCTTTAATTTGATTTTCCAGATGTGGGCTTTAATTTTCCAGATGTAGGCTTTAATTAATGTCTCATCTTTTCAAGATGTAGGATTTAATTTGATTTTCCAGATGTAGGATTTAATTTTCTAGATGTAGGCTTTAATTTGATTTAAAATGTCATAAAAATGTGCGTTGGTGCATATCCAGCTATCCTCTGCTTTGCTTGCTTGCGATGTTGTTGCATCATACTCCTCTGGCTGAAAAATTCATGGGCTCTTGTCCATGAGATCCTGCACCATCTATCCATGTTTCTAGATCTCCTCTTCGCCTTCCTAGCTGACATATTCAATCGGGTGTCCCTTCCACTTCACCAAGTATTCAAAATATGTCTTTCTCTGGGTGTTCTTGCTAACTCTCTGATCAATGATATTTTCCATCTGCAGCTTTTCAGCTACAGGAAGTTGTTTGACCCACGAGAATTCCTTCTGAGTTGCTTCTCCATATTCTTCATCTTCTCTGTAAGGATACAGATCGAATACGTTGAATATGGTTGATATGCCCACATCATCTGGAAATTCTATCTCATATGAATTTGCCTCAAATTTTCTCAGAATCTTACAAAGACCTATCTTTTTCATCTTAAGTTTGTTATACGTTCCCCTTGGGAATATTTTTTTTCTTAGATGTGCTAAGACCAAATATCCCACTTCGAATTGAAGCTCTCTTCGGTGTTGATCTGCTATGTGCTTGTATTCTTGGTTGGAACTCTACAACCGCTCTTTAACCTTACTGTGGATCTCTTCCATCTCTGCTCCAAAGTCTTCTGCTCCAACACTTCTGAACTCATTCTACTTTAAGTCTCTCAACTCAGATACTCCCCTTGGCTGCATTGCATACATTATCTGGAATGGGATCTGTCCTGTGCTCCGGTTAGGTGAGTCATTATATGCAAATTCTGCTTGCGACATAATTTGATCCCACTGACTATGATGTTCAGCTACTAAAATCCTCAACAAGTCTCCCAAGCTTCGATTTACTACGTCAGTTTGTCCATCCGTCTGAGGGTGATATGCTGAGCTAAAAGATAAATTCGTCCCCAAATTTTTCCATAGTGTCCTCTAGAAATCACCAACAAATTTGGTGTCTCGATATGAAACAATACTCTTGGGTAAACCATGAAGTCGAACAACTTCTTTGAAAAAAAGATTTGCAATGTGTGTTGCGTCACTGGTTTTATGACATGGAATAAAATGTGCCATTTTTTAGAATCTGTCGACTACCACGAATATGGAATCACAAGCTCTCTGTGTCCTCGGCATTCCTAACACAAAATCCATTCTTACCACATCCCATGGCCTCTCTGGTACTGCAAATGGTTGATACAATCCTCTATTATGTCTTTTCCCCTTCGCATGCTGGCAAATTCTAAATCTGTTCACAAACTTCTTGAAATCCGTCCTCATCCTTGGCCAATAATACAAATTGTTTAGTTGTGCAAATGCTTTTTCATGGCCGAAATGTCCAACCAATCCTCCACTATGATTTTCCTTCAAAAGGTTTTCTCTCATAGAACTCTTCGGGATACACAATTGATTTCCTTTGAATAATAATCCATCCTGGATAAAATATTCAACCCATTGGATTCTATCTCTCAGAACATGATTCTCACATGCTTCATAAGCGTCCTTGAAATCTAATTCATCTCTGTACATATCCTTAAGGCTATCAAAACCTAAGGTCTTCACACAAAACTCCTGCAGAATCAAACATTTCCTACTCAATGCATCAACAACCTTATTAGTAGTTCCAGAAATGTGCTTTATAACAAAAGTAAAGTTTTGCATAAACTCAACCCATTTTGCATGTTTCTGGTTCAGTTTCTCCTATCTGGTTATAAATTGCAAGGCATGGTTGTCTCTATACAAAACAAACTCTTTCGGAACCAAGTAGTGCCTCCATTTTTTCAACGCTTGTATGACCGCATAAAACTCTTTATCATACGTGGAATATTTCATATTGGCATCATTCAACTTCTCACTGAAGTATGAAATTGGTCTATTGTTTTGACTTAAGACTGAGCCAATCATAAATCCACTTGCGTCACATCTCACTTGAAATGTTTTACTGAAATCTGGTAAAACCAAAATTGGTTGTCCAGTTATCTTCTCTTTCAACAACTTGAAACTTTTCTCTGTTTCCTCTGTCCAATGAAAATATTTATGTCTTTTATTGACTGTGTCCATCATTGATGCACTAATTCCACTAAAGTTTCTCATTAACTTCTTCTAAAACTGGCTAATCCATGGAAGCTTCTGACTTCAAAGATACTCCTTGGTGACAACCATTCTATGATTGCTTTTACCTTCTTAGGATCCATCTTCAACTCGTTCGAAGAGATCAAGAACCCCAAATAAATGATTTATTTCTTCATGAAAGGTGACTTCTTTAGATTTATCAAAAAATTCTATTGTTGCAACCTCCTCATCACTAGAGTTAGGTGTCTCAAATGTTCTTCCTCGGTCTTACTGAAGATAAATATATCATCAAGATACACAATTACAAATTTTCCATTGAAATCCTTCAAGACTTCGTTCATTAATCTCATAAAATTAATTGGTGCATTCGTCAAACCAAACGGCATGACAATCCATTCATACAACCCTTCATTCATCTTTAATGTTGTCTTCCATTTATCACCTTCCCTCATCCTAATCTGATGATATCCTCTTTTCAAATCATTTTTTGAAAAAAACCTTGCTCCACTCAAGCAATCCATTAAGTCATCTATCCTCGGTAAAGGAAATCTATAACTGATGGTGATTCTGTTTATAGCCCTCGAGTTTGTAGACATTCTCCATCCACCATCCTTCTTTGGACTTAACACTATTGGTACAGCGCATGGACTCAAGCTTTCCCTAATCAATCCTTTGTCCATCAAATCTTGGACTTCCTTCTTGACTTATTCATTCTCCTGCAACGCCAATCTGTACACTGCTTTGTTTGGAACAATCTCTCCTGGTATAAGGTGAATGTGATGGCTTATACTTCTGATGGGAAGAAATGAACAAGGTAAATCGTCCACCACTATATTAGATAAATTCTCCAACATTTCCTGAATTTCCTCAGATAGATCATCCATCGAGGTACTAGTCAAGATGACTCTAGGTTTTCTCACCACAACAAAATGCATTTCTTTCATCTTTCTTAACTTCATTCAGAAGTTCCTTCCCACTCATGAGAAGTATAGTATTGCTTGTTTCTTCTTTCACCTTTTTGTCTTCAATTGGTAGCAACATATGTATTCTACCATTCTTCTCCAAGATGTACGTGTTCTTTCTTCCATCGTGAATAACATTCTTGTCATATTGCCAGAGTATCCCCAACAAAAGATGACAGACATCCATGGGAATAAAATCACATAAAATTTCGTCCCTATATCCCCCTATATTAAATTCAACTAAACATTGTTTAGTGACTGTTACCTGATGTCCTTTTTGCAACCACGAAACCTTGTATGGGCTTGGATGTGAAACTGTCTCCAATTCCAGCTTCTCCACCATTTTCGTGTGTAGAAATTTCGATACAAATTAATGTATTCCTGTGATTCTCCTGATCTAACAAGTTTCGCTATTGTTAAATACATAATTGCTTCTAATATTACTTTTGCGGAAGCAATTTAAACCACGATCACAACCATAAGCACAAAGTGAAATATCAATAACACACAACACAATAAGTTTTACCGGGAAAGCGTAAAGCTAAAAACCCCACTATCATATATTGTGTATATCATGAATCATGAAACAATCTCATACAAAACTCTAATCCAAGAGCTCTCAGTACAATACAATCGTCTCACACTGTCATACACAAATTAGCAAATACATGCACCAATTTCCGTGTCTAAACAACCTGCCTCCTCTGCACAATCTCTACAATCTGAATTCTCACAATGAATCGAATGAATGCCATTGCCTAGTTTGCACATGCTCATAAGCATATCCACTGCATGTGTGAACAAATCACAACTGATAGCCAACTGTCCCTTTCACCTGTTATCTCAACTGGTGTCCATTGGAATGACATGCATGTAGTTAACCGTGGTGAATCTTCAGTTGCATG
>ML787286.1:49804-62186 GCA_009831015.1 Picea engelmannii | reverse complement strand
TTAACTCACTTAACTACACTTGTAATTCTGTTACAATTCCAAATCACTCAGTTATGAATGAGATAATAGATTAATATTTATTGTCTAATTTAATTAAGGGAAAACTAAATTAGACACATGTTTCTTGTTGACTTTTCAACACCGTGGATACTAGATTATCTGTACTTACACTGTCCACAATTACCTTTCATACCTTATCCTTGGTCTTGAAAACAGTTCTGAAAAAACTGTTCATTTGGACTGGATTCTCTATCTCCTTCTCTGGCTTCAAGAGAATTTTCCTCATCATTAAGGATCTTATGCCTTATGCATATTCTACCTCAACATTTCTCCTTTGTTATTCTAAAATGTGAGCTTCGCCTCCTCTATCTGTTTTTCTATCGGGACATTCAAAATATTTGTGTCCTATCTTTCCACAGACAAAACACTTTATTTCACCACCTTTGCCTCTTCCTCTTCCTCTGGCTCGAGGAAAAGTGTTCCTATCGACATATTGTCCTCCTTGTGAGCTTCTTCCTCTTTCTGGGTGGTTACAAGGTTTCTTTTCTTCATCCTTGGGCTTCTATACTCTATCCTGGGAAATTTCTTTGCCTCTGCTCTGAATTCTACCTCTGCCTCTTTGACCTTTCTTTCGGGCCAATTTTACTTCTTCCTTTGAAGCAATTTGATAAGAATCTTCTACCTTCCTGATTGTCACCATGCTCATCTCATATTGAATTTCATATCTCAAGCCATTCATGTATCTGGTGACATTTTCATCATCACTCTCATGGTGACCAACTCTGATGTTGAGTCTGTAAAATTCTTCAGTGTATTCCTTCATTGTCATCCCTTTCTGTCTCAAATTCTGCATTCTTAGAAACAAATTAATTTGTTAATCTCTGGGTATAAACTTGGATTTCATCTTTGCAACCATTATATCCAAGCTTTTAATTCTTTGTTTGCCTTTGCAATGCCTGTCATCCTGCAGTTCATCCCACCACATTGTTGCATTGTCTTTTAGTCTAGTGACAACATGTTTTACTTTCTTATCTTCTTCGATGTCCTCACAGTCAAAGTATTTATCTAGAGCTCTAAACCAATCTAGCATATCCTCAACATATAAGTTGCCTTCATACATCGGGATGTCCATTTTTTCTCTGGCCCCTATTCTTGCAACAACTTTGAATAGACGTTCCTCTGCAGCGTCTTTGACTACAACTTCTTCTTCGGCTCTAGCTTCGTTTTGTCTTTCAGCCTCACTAATATCTCCAGTATCAGTTGTTCGCATCTGTGTTGTCTCCATAGCATCCAATCGAGCACAAATTTCTCTCATTTCCCTTTCCACGACTAGATCGGGCATAGGTCTATCTTGACGTCTTCTTGGCAACATTATTTCAATATTTTCATGCAGATTCAAATTACAACTGTCCTATGTCTTTCCTCTACAGAAAACAAAAGTTGTTAACTAAGCTCTGATACCACCTAATGCAAAAACCCTACCTCAATAGGTTCTATGTGACCTCAAAGTATTTGGATATTTCTATTTCCCTGAGCCTAAATGTCTCTTTAGTTCCCACCAGAACCTTCAATACAAATAAAACCACAAGTCCTTTTTAGAAGTTACGCCTACGCGAAAAAGCACTAGGTGCAAATCTCCACTCCACGTGACCACTCGACATGACCACTAAATTGACCCGAAAAGGTGTTTTGGATTTCGTGACTTCACGATTACTGTTGTGATTCCCTTTTACTCCTTTGATTCTTGAAACCCTGAAAAGGGCTAACGGGTCCTTACCTCCTCCATTATGCCTCAACCATATGACCTCAGTCAAGTCCTCGGGTCCACCTCCGAACTCGTAAGGATTTCGTGACTTGTGAGTTCATGATGTGACTCTCCTCCCTTTTCCTGAAGTCCAAACTCACGACTTCTTTGATACAGATCAACGGTCCTGAAATTTCCACAATCTGACGGTCCAGATCATGTCAGGACTTCGTGTATCGGGGATTCCTGAAAATGATTTCCTCCACACTTCCGACCTCTGAAATGATGAAATTCAAAGCACCCAAACCAATGAATCTCGTTGATTCATATATAATGGCTACTAAATCTCCTGATCTTGTGAGTGTTGAAAGATACTCACCCTTAACCTCTCCACTGATCCACTGGATCCAATGGTCCACTGAAAATCGATGTTTCACCCTCATAAAAATTCAACCATTTGTTCAAGTTCTCAAATACTCCTAGCCAAATAACTTGGCATTCTTCCCCCTGAGCTTGGTTTCTATGAGGTTCTTGCAACCCTTTTCCTTCTCTTGAACTTTCCAAGACTTTATCCCTCCTGAGATTTATTATGCCTGCAACTCAAGGATTCGAAGGAATTCTACTTGCACTCCTTGTGACCTTCACGATAATCACCAATTATCTGAACTCTCCAACTCTGTGCACTCCTTGCGACAATAGTTATTCAACCACTCATTGGGTTGGAAAATTATAAGACTTCAACCTGCCTGTGCACACCTTGCACGACTCTGTACTATAACTGCACTTCTACTAGTATGAGAACAACGGTATCTCTCCTGATATTTTCTGAGGTAAAATCGAAAACTTGTCAACGCACTCCTTGTAGACTTCAACTGCACTCCTTGCAGGAATTCTAAGGAAGAGAAACAATTGAAACACATACTCTCCCTCTTACAGACTTCATACAATCAATATGAAATCATACACGTACACAACATTGAAACAAATTCATAATAGAGTATACAAGCAAACTGTAAACATACCATTCAATAGATGCAAACAATATTCATCACAACACCATGAAATTGAGTCAAAGCATTCTTATATTAACTCAACTGATTTTGTAAATGGGTTATATAGTAATAACTATCTGCTTACATAACTTATACAACCTTTGTTCTTCTCTTCTCTCCTATTCTCTTGCTCTACATCTCAACTCTTACAATTGAGAATAATGATACATTACAATACATAAGAGGGATATTTCTAGAGTTTTCCCTCCTACAGCTCTAAGCTATCAAATTGAATGAAACCCTACATCTACCTTACATTTATTACATTAAATGGTTACAACTGAAAGATGAGAGAAACCGCTCAAGATCTGCGTTACAATCTCCAAACCATAAAAGCAAATGTATCTTTTCCAGATATCACATTAATGTCTCATCTTTTCAAATTCAAAACATCTTCAAAATGCGCGTTGTTGCGTATCCACCTATACTCCACTTTTCTTCTTGTGATGCTCCTACATCACATATGATTTGAAGCATAACCACCAAGAGGGTCAATCGATAGCAGGCTTATCCCGTCCAATCGGGCCTAGGTGCTTTGTGTTAGCACTCTGTAAATTCTATCCAGCTGAATAGACAAATGACAGAGGTAACTTTTTCAACCAGCTTTAGAGTTGAGGCACTAGTCTACTCAACTCAGAGAGGGCTCTCTCGTGTCACTTGATATATGGAAATTGGTGGCTAGATTTGGTCTGTTTTGTGGGTTTTTAATAAACTTGTTGAAGAATCGAAGATGAACTTTGGGCTATGGTGTCAGGAATGTAGGATGCATTGCCAAATCATGAAAACAATCAAGAGGAAAAGGCTAAATGAGGAAGTGACTTCTGATTTTATACTTGAAAATTTAGGTGGTATCAGAAGAAAAGAAACACACAACTAGTATCAGAGAATTATAGTAATGAATTCTGAAATGGTTTAGAAGAGATAAACATAGTCTAAATCGCCAAGACGAGAGCATTGAAAAATTAATTATGTACTTTTAATTTCTCAATTTAGACAGAGGAAAGAAAAAATGAAATGAAGAATAAAAGGAATCACACACTATGAGAGAAAATGAGACTCATAACACCATCAATTAGAATCATTTTGTAAAAAAATCCAAAATTTTCCTTTGCATTCATGTATTCATTCCATCCCCAGAGATTTACAAAGTTTTCCTGCACACAGGGCAGGCTCCTCTTTTTTCCATGCCTTCTATACCCTTGAGACCAAACATATATAGAGGATTTTCTCGTGGAATTTAAAACGTTCCGACTACCTTATAATTATAAAATAGATACAAGTTACAAAAAAGGAAGAACAATTATCCTATTTAAAGGGACCATTAGTAACAGGTCTGTCATATCAGGACTCCCTTTTATTAAGCCACCATCTATCCATAGCTTTCTGAAATGCACCTAAATTTACCTGAGGATTTAACTCAGCTTGGCAATTTCCTCCTCCAGGGTACTCAACCAAGCGAAATTTTCTCCATCGTTCTCTATCATCTCGGTTTTGGCCTCTGTCTTCCACCTTTTGCTCTTTTTCCTCTTTGCGGATGGATTGCAGGTGTTGTACGCATGCTCATTTATGACAAGATCCCTCATAACGGAGTTTAATCTGACCCCCAAATCTGTCTTAGTTGTAGGTTCAATATGAAATTTAGTTTCCAGTATCTGTAAGACCCATCTTTGTTTCTTACTTATTGACTACCTTGGCACATTAATTGAGAACCTAGTCGTGCCAGACATTGTTTGATGATTGTTATCCATACCTTTCAGACTTTGCAAAGACCACGATTTTTCCACCATTTGAATTTACAGGACTCAAGAAATCAACACAGGTCGATCTTGTTTTGCTTATGCATAAGATGACAAATTCCTAGAGTAGGATAAAACGATTCATATCTGATATTTGATAGTCTTTTCATTTTAATCACGAATTACTGTCATAGTATGTTGGTGTGCCATGATTCATCAATCCATTTTTAATGATGAGGTTCTAGTTAGTTATGTGACAACGTCCTTTTGATACGTCATCTGGGAAAGTACCTGGACCAGTGATGTGGGGTGATTTGACCAACTGCCATCCTTCCCACAAGTTATTGATGTTACATTTTAAACCACGTGACATTGGGGCCATGGGAAAAAGTGGTTTTGGGAAATCCACTGTTTTCCCCGATGTATGTGTAAGATCACCACACATTCCCCATAAAAACCATAATGGTTTTCCCCGATTTGCCTTCGCGAAATTAAGTTCCGTGCTATTTGTCGGCCCGATGTGGGCCTCAACCATGGATCTGGGATTCTTCAAAATCAATGGTCTGCTGAGCTAATCCCTTCCCACCTATGCTATATTTGTCTATATTCCATGGGATATATCCCTACCCCCTAAACTATCACGCCTCTACTGTGGTATAACATTTCACTAAAGTTCCAAAATTTTTAGATCCCGATATGAAAATTGTTAAGGTGATAACATTGGCTCCAACTGGGGATGCTATCCTCCCTACGAGGTAGAAAAGAACTCGTAGAACCGGTGCCTGATCCATTGGGCTACTCCCAAAACATGTGTTTACCCTTCTCCTACTATGTCACTAGTGTCGGCTGAAAACCAAGCTCTGCAAACTGCTTCCGACTGGATGTTGGATGCTCGCGTCTATTATTGAAAACTGACTGTATCTAGTACTAGAAAACTCAAACTGAAAAATGCTTGACCGACAAGCTTATTTTCACACTCCTATCTATTCTAAAACTGCTGAGATGAAATACTCAATCAAGTGATGTTTAAGTGCCAATGCAACCAATCAAGCAATTAGCCTCCCAATTTTTCCCCGATCACATCTTTCTTAAGAAGAAAGACAAATGTAAAAGATGGCACCTGAAAACACAAGTTGAATCCAAAACTTGAATTCATGAATAAAACAAACTCTTCCTTCAATGATGACTGTAATAGGATGGCTACAGGATCTTGGAGACCATGAAAAGTCATTTCTTCTTGATGAGCAAAAACAGAAAGGCAATCCTTTTTCATAAGTGTTTACTTCTCTTTCTCTATTTCTTCTGATTTGAGAACATTTTCAAATCAAATGGCAGAAATAGGTTTTTCTACTCTTCCATGCATATCAACGAAAAAATTCATACATTCTTAAACATCTTCAAATGTGATAGCCATATTATGTGCATCCTCTTGTTCATCAAACAATTCTGATTTGGTTTCATTAAACTTCTAGGAATTTGCTTGAGGACTGTCAGCTTGACTTTCAAATGAATGAATGGAAATAAGTTCCTGCTCATAATCTTCTTGCAAATGTGAAAATATAATAGCATGCACTATTTCACAGTCTAGAGTTCCCATGGATGCATTTTCAAAACCATGATTTTCAAATGAATAAAATAAAACCACTGCCTCTTCATTATCTTTCTGTATTTCTGATTGAAAAGTGGCATACACTGTTTTGTTTCTTTCCTGAAAATCTATGTCATTTGTTTGTTCATTGCTGGAAGTTTCCATAGATGCAATTTCAAAATCCTCATCCATGTCTATGTTGTTTAGAAATTGAACCACCACATCATTCTTAAGGGAAGAGAAAACACTTTGAAACACTTTTTCATGTTGAAAATCTATATTGATTTCGGGAGAAAGAAAATGACCTTGAACAATACTTTCTGGAGCAACTTCTTCTTCCTTTTCAGGTTGATAGATGAACATAGACTACAAATATGAGCTGACATGACCTTTTATGTGATTGTCCATAGAATTATCATCAGCACTCCTCTCATGCCTAGAGGATTCCTGACCTGAGATACTACAAATATTTTTCTTCAATAATTCGAAAGAAGCAAAAAATAATGGTAGGCTTATTCCACCTGATTTGAAACCGTCTTCAATTTTATCCCTGACAGATGGTTGCATTTCAGCACAAGTAATAGGGTCTTCAAGCACATGAAAAGAGTGTTGCGATATCTTGTCATTCTGCTCCATTGATTTAGCGTGGTTTTTCATAAGCACAGATTCATTTTCCTCAATGATGATTTTAGAGTTCTCTTTCAACAACTTAAATGCAACAAAACATAAAGGCTAGGAATCTCCTTCAGCTGATCCGATATCCTTTCCTTTGCAACTGTGATATGTAGGTTGAGTCATTTCACTATACTGCTGAAAAAATATTTCTGATAGGGAACATGCAGTTGGTTGTTATAAGGAGTCACCGTCACAATCATCATCGTATTCATCATATATAGGTAAATCAACAACATATGCAATGTCATCTAACAAGAACAACCTTGGAACATCAACATGTTCTTCAAAAAACTGATTTGCAAATTCATCTTCTTGACTGTCTACAAATGAATACATAAAACCATAACCCCCCTACTTAGCATGGGATGGATTAGAAGCTAAATCAACATCTCTTATTTCAACAAGTGGAATACAATTCTTTGCAAAATCATTAGCATTGGAAAATTCGAGAGGACCTATGATATCATCAATTCTATGCTCAAGATTCCAATCAACTATTTTCTGTTCATATTTACTTTCATGTTCTTGAGCATTGAACCCCTCATTCTGGATCTGTTTACATGCTTGGATGTTGTGCTAAATGTCCTAAGCATCACTAAACATTTGTTGTAAGTACTCAGGTCTTCTTTCCATCAGTAGGAAAGAAAAATCTGGATGAAGAGTAGTTGCATAATGGAGCATGGCAGCAACTTCAGAGGGTTGAATTTCTTCATACAAATTATAATAGATGCTAGAGAAACTTCTACTGTATACATAAATAGCTTAATTTCTGTGTCTTTTCAATGCATAAAACTCAATGAGTTGCAGCTCTAAGGATTTCTCCTTGCCCCAAAACTTTAAAAAGACCTTCTTCAATTCCACCCATGAGCTGATGGTTTCTGGATGTAAATGTTTGAACCAGTCTTTGGTGTCTCATTTCAAGGATTGAGAGAAAAATATCATACACACATCATCGTGGTCAATATCAAATAAATCTATAAAATTCTCAAACCCTTGAATGCTCTTTTCAGTCAAGATGATATCAGATTCTCCGTCAAACACAGGTAGATACTCATTGTAATTTGGAGGGAAATCATGAAGGGTTTAGGGTAGCTTTAAGGGTATATATCTATGTCGGGCCTTGGGGGATGTTGGACCAAGAAATGTGGAAGAAACATCAGTGTGGGTCTCAAGGGATTCATCAACTTGGTCATTGTCATTGCGTGGCCTAGGTGAAAACTTTTTATCAGAACCAACGACAAGGTGAGGGTATGCATGTGCAACGTAGAGAGGAGGAAATATAATTGCAAGTCTTTCATGATCATCATTAAAATACAATAGGTAAAGGAAAATTCATTTGGGATGTTCAAGGAAGGAGCAGAGGCAACTTAAAATGAAAAGTAAAATGCTTTGGAAGAGGTCCCATTTGAGTACCTGTTGTTCTTCATGATGCTTTTCCTCACCCCTGTCAAGGGGTCTCATCTTTCAGTGAAGCCTTTGTCTTGCACTTGAAGCATTGAGAGTGGAGTTGCCTTTTGGAAATTCAGGATTCTTTTATCACTGGAGTCACCTTCAAACTGACGTGGAGTCGCTAGAGAAAGAATAAAACCAATATGTGCTTAAGTGTCTGCTGCTCTCAGACCTTAGAACTCAACCATGTCGTTCTTCCCAGGGAAAATTTTTCAATTTCATTCCTCGACAACAACGCCATAATGTTAGCACTCTGTAAATTCTGTTCGATTGAATAGACAAATGACAGAGGTAATTGTTTCAGCCAGATTTAGAGCTGAGGCACTAGCCTGCTCAAATCAGAGAGGGCTCTCTCGTGTCACTTGATATATCTATGGAAATCAATGGCTAGATTTGGTATGTTTTGGCGGTTTTTTATAAAATTGTTGAAGAACTGAAGATGACCTTTGGGTGGGGTCAGGAATGTAGGATGCATTGCCAAATCATGAAAACAATCAAGAGGAAAAGGATAAATGAGGAAGTGACTTCAGAGTTTATACTTGAAAATTTAGGTGGTATCAGAAGAAAAGAAACACAACTATTATTAGAGCATTATAGTAATGAATTATGAAATGGTTTAGAAGAGATGAACATAGTCTAAATCGCCAAGCTGAGAGCATTGAATAATGGATTCTAGACTTTTAATTTCTCAATTTAGATAGAGGAAAGAAAAAATCAAATGCAGAATGTCAGGAATCACACACTATGAGAGAAAACGAGACTCATAACACCACCAGTTAGAATCTTTTCGTAAAAAAGTCCAAAATCTACCTTTGCATTCATGTATTCTTTCCATCCCCAAAGATTTACAAAGTTTTCCTACACAGAGGGAAGACTCCTCTTTTCTCCATTCCTTGTATACCCTTGAGACCAAACATATATAGAGGATTTTCTCGTGGAATTTAAAACATTCCAACTTCCTCATAATTCTAAAATAGATACAAGTTACAAAAAAGGAAGAACAATTATCCTATTTAAAGGGATCGTTAGTAACAGGTCTGTCATATCAGGACTCCCTTTTCTTAAGCCGCCATATGTCCAAAACTTTATGAAATGCACCTAAATTTACCTGAGGATTTACCTCATCTTGGCAATTTCCTCCTCCAGGGTACTCAACCAAGTGAAATTTTCTCCAACGTTCTCTATCATCTCAGTTTTGGCCTTTGTCTTCCACCTTTTGCTCCTTTTCCTCTTTGCGTATGGATTGTAGGTGTTGTGCGCATTCTCATTTATGACGAGATCCCTCATAATGGGGTTTAATCTGACCCCCGAATCTATCTCATTTGCAATTTCGGTATGAAATTTAGTTTCCAGTATCTGCAAGACCCATCTTTCTTTCTTACTTATTGACCAACTTGGCACATTAGTTGAGAACCTAGTCACCCCAGACACCATTTGATGAGTGTTATACATACCTTTAAGACTTTGCAGAGACTGCGATTTTTCCACCCTTTGAATTTACAGGACTCAGGAAATCAACACAGGTCGAGCTTGTTTTTCTTATGCATAAGATGGCAATTTCCCAGAGTAGGATAAAATGATTCATATCTGAGATTTGATAGTCTTTGCATTTTAATCAAGAATTGCTGTCATAGTACATTGGTGTGCCATGCTTCATCAATCCATTTCGAATGATGAGCTTCGAGTTAGTTATGTGAAGACATCCTTTTGATACGTCATCTGGTGATCCGATGATCCGAAATCGAATCCAGAAGCCTGACAGGGCTTGAAAAATGTTCAAAAATGAAAGTGCTCGGAATGTGCCGAAACTAGTGCCATTGTGTCCGTCTCATCTTCCTGATTCTGGCGGTATATTTACTTTGTCAAACGGGCTCCATATGAGCCAGATATCGCATTCTGTCTGAAAAGTCAAACAGGTAAAAAAGGGGATGATTGTACAGTCCGTATAGTCCACGTGTCATGCTGACTGTGCAGACCATACGATCCATACAGGTGATGTGGAAGCTCCAGCAGATGACATGTGGCAGCCTCGGGTGACGACACATGGCAAAGCGTGACAGGTCGGTTTGGCGTACGGATGGACCTATCCAGAGGTGACATGTGTCACCATTGTAAGGGTGACATGAGGCACGGGTGACGTCAACAGGTGACGTGGCAGGCTGACAGGGTAGTACGGTAGGGATGACATGGAAAGGTGACATGGTAGTACGGCAGATGATGTGGCAAAGCATGTGGGCCAATCAGCGATTGATGCACGTCAGTTTTGTGGTTGGTGGTTAAGGTGCCACGTGGCCCAGTCGTGGGCTTCCACGTGGCACCCCGTGAATGGTTCGTTGGTTTATATGTAAAATGGTTTATGGGTTAACGGGGGTCAAACCTGCAACCTACCCGGTGGGCAACGGACTGGCAGGGCTGGGCTAACCGCCCGCCCGGCCGATGGTTCTTGTTAACATAACAACCAAAAAACTATTTAAGTTTGGTTCAAAGGTTATGCGGCGGGGGAAAGGGCCGGGGCTTAGCCCCAGCCCTCGACGCAAACACATAACCATTGCATAAAACCACGGGCACAGAGTTTAGAACTGGCATAGCGGAGGTTATAACCACGGGCCCCATGGTCCTATATACATGCCACATGACCAGGGGTCTTAGCACCATTTTGGGCGCGGGTTTGTTATAACGCATAGCCCATGGCCATATGGCCTATGATTGCGCCACAAGACCGGGAGCAGGAGCGTATGGAGGGGGGACAACGCATGGGCGCATGGCCACATGCCCCCCCATATGATAGAGAATCAAGGGCGCGCACATGGAATCAGGGGCTTATGCCCATATTATAGTTCAAAAGTGGGTTTTCTATGCTAAGTTTGGGTTTTTATTATTAATATGACTATTTTTAGTTGATTCTCTCCATTTTTGGGGGATATTGGGCATTTTTGGAGCCCAAATTCTTGGAGGAAGTTGGAGATGAGCAACCAACTTCAAAGCTATATAAACCAGGCCTGTTTGAGGCCATGGGAGAGAAATCAGAGTAGATTTATGCTGAAGAAAAGCTAAGCCAAAGCCATTTTGATGTAGAGAAGCTTTTGAGGAGGAGACGTTGTCGGACCATTTCTGGGAGCTCCGGACGTCCGTTTTGCGTGCCATTTTCTTTGCAGGGTTCTTGAGATCTGGAAGAACATGACCAGATCATTCTTGTAGCCATTTGGATTTTCAGAAATGTACTTTTGAGCTTTTGAACAGAAATAAAGAAGCCTCCCCCACAGAGACAAAGGCCCAGAGACGTAGGCAAAGTTGTGTCAAACTCCGTTATCAATCTGCGTGTTATGGTTTGTTGTTTATTCTTTCATTTCAGATCTGCAAATGTGTATATGGATGTCATAATTCCTCCTCTTTCCTCATTCTTTCACTAAGTTTCTCAAATGGTTAATTAACGCATGCAAAATTAAAACTCAACCATAGTCATTTAAAAGATCCTACGGATCAAGTGGTATTAGAGCTAGTTGACGTTTGGATTTGAGTTTTGCATGATAACCAGGGAAAAGATACAGCGTGGTGAAGGCGAGCTTGTTGCAGAGAATCCATTAATTGTATTGAGAAAGAGAGCTTCTCACAGCGAGAAGATGGCATCGGAAGAAGGGATTTCTCAAGATGAGAAAGAGTTCCAGAAAACATTCCATGCTATGTCGGAGATGGTGACAGTTTTGTATGAAGATTATTTAGAACGGAAGAAACCATTTTTGGGTAATTCTTCAAAAGGAAAAAGTGAAGAGGAAGAGGACCATCCTCACATTCCTCCTTCACCTCCATCAACACCTCCGTCTTCTCCTTCTTCTTCAAGTTCAAGTTCTAAATCTAATGAGAAGAAAAATGTTCATAAGAATAAACATGAAATTTCATTGTTAAAACTTGATGTAAAATTTGAGTTGCCCATATATGATGGTGAAGTAAATGCAAAAAAACTTGATAACTGGATCAGGAAGATGGAGGTATACTATAGTGTGCAGCAGATCAAGGATGAGGCCACACAAATTAAGTTGGCATCTTTGAGACTTGCAGGTACAACTCTTATCTGGTGGCAAAGCAAGCTGCAAAAAGGAACACAAGATGTGGGTAATGTATTTCCATCATGGAAGAATTT
>ML787286.1:24126-49366 GCA_009831015.1 Picea engelmannii | reverse complement strand
TTGGGATTAAAAACACAAACTCATCATAAGCCTTACACACTTAAATGGATAAGCAATCATCATCAGATGCACATAACAAAGCAGTGCACAATCAAATTTTCAATTTCATCTAAGTATGTGGACGAAGTAACTTGTGATGTTGTGTCGTTAAGAGAATGTGGATTGGTCTTAGGTAGTCCATATTTATATGATCGTAAGGCAATCTTCTACCGAACAAAGAATCAATATCAATTCACTAAAGCAGGTCATGATTATGTGGTTCATGCTCATCGTGTTAAAGCAAGTAAAAAACTTCAAACAAGGGGACAATTAACGAAGGCAGTACAAGAAAGCAACAAACCACTAATTGTTTCAAATGAATTAATTGATCTTAAGCAAGAACAAGACATGGTTGTTGAATGGAAAATCAATCATAAGTTGCTTCAAGATAAGCTCATGTCGTGCAGATATTTCAAGTATATTAGCTCATTTGCAGTCATCTTTTTGATGTTGTCATTAGCAATGTTTTCTACATGGATGATAGTGGCTTCAGTAAGATGTAACAGGGTTCAAATGGCTAACAATATACTGTCAATTGTCACGATTGTGTTACAATTGATCTTGATGAGACAGGTGCACAGGACAGAGTTCAGAGACAGAGAGCAAGTTGGGTGGCCTATCCCGAGCTTGTTGAATGGTCAGTAACCTTTTGGGGACCAAAAGGTCTTTTTGTGGGGAGGTGTGATCCGAAATCGAATCCAGAAGCCTGACAGGGCTTGAAAAATGATCAAAAATGAAAGTTTTCATAATGCGATGAAATCATTTCCATTGCGTCCGTCTCGTCTTCCTGATTCCGTTGGTATATTTACTTTGTCAAACGGGCTCCGTATGAGCCAGATATCGCATTCTGTCTGAAAAGTCAAACAGGTAAAAAAAGAGGATGATTGTACAGTCTGTACAGTCCACGTGTCATGCTGACTATGCAGACCGTACGGTCCGTACAGGTGATGTGGAAGCTCCAGCAGATGACACATGGCAGCCTCAGGTGATGACACATGGCAGAGCATGACAGGTCGATTTGGCATACGGATGGACCTATCTAGAGGTGACACGTGTCACCACTGTAAGGGTGACACGTGGCACGGGTGACGTGGCAGGATGACAGGGCAGTATGGCAGGGATGACATGGAAAGGTGACATGGTAGTACAGAAGATGATGTGGCAAATAACGTGGGCCAATCAGCGATTGACACGTGTCATTTTTTTGGTTGGTGGTTAAGGTGCCACGTGGCCCAGTCGTGGGCTGCCATGTGGCACCCCGTGAATGGTTCATTGGTTTATATGTAAAATGGTTTATGGGTTAACGGGGGTCAAACCCGCGACCTACCCAGTGGGAAACGGACTGGTAGGGCTGGGCTAACCACCCACCCGGCCGGTGGTTCTTGTAAACATAACGGCCGAAAAACTATTTAAGTTTGGTTCAAAGGTTATGCGCCGGGGGAAAGGGTTGGGGCTTAGCCCCAGCCCTCGACGCAAACACATAACCATTGCATAAAACCACGGGCGCGGAGTTTAGAACTGGCACATTAGAGGTTATAACCATGGGCCCCGTGGTCCTATATACATGCCACATGACCAGGGGTCTTACCACCATTTTGGGCGCGGGTTTGTTATAACGCATAGCCCGTGGCCATATGGCCTATGATTGCGCCACAAGACCGGGAGCGGGAGCATATGGAGGAGGGCCAACGCATGGGTGCGTGGCCACATGGCCCCCCATATGACTGAGAATCAAGGGCGCGCACACGGAATCAGGGGCTTATGCCCATATTATAGTTCAAAAGTGGGTTTTCTATGCTAAGTTTGGGTTTTTATTATTAATATGCCTATTTTTAGTTGATTCTCTCCATTTTTGGGGGATATTGGGCATTTTTGGAGCCCAAATTCTTGGAGGAAGTTGGAGATGAGCAACCAACTTCAAAGCTATATAAACCATGCCTATTTGAGGCCATGGGAGAGCAATCAGAGCAGAGTTATGCTAAAGAAAAGCTAAGCCAAATCCATTTTGATGCAGAGAAGCTTTTGAGGAGGAGACGTTGTCGGACCATTTCTGGGAGCTCCGAACGTCCGTTTTGCATGCCGTTTTCTTTGCAGGGTTCTTGAGATCTGGACAAACATGACCAGATCATTCTTGTAGCCATTTTGAATTGCAGCGATGTACTTTTAAGCTTTTGAAAAGAAATAAAGAAGCCTCCCCCACAGAGACAAAGGCCCGGAGACGTAGGCAAAGTTGTGTCGAACTCCGTTATCAATCTGCGTGTTATGGTTTGTTGTTTATTCTTTCATTTCAGATCTGCAAATGTGTATATGGCTGTCATAATTCCTCCTCTTTCCTCATTCTTTCACTAAGTTTCTCAAATGGTTAATTAACGCATGCAAAATTAAAACTCAACCATAGTCATTTAAAAGATCCTACAGATCATTTGGGAAAGTACCTGGACTAGTGATGTGGGGTGATTTGACCAATTTCCATCCTTCCCACGAGTTATTGATGTGACATTTTAAACCACGTGACATTGGGGCCATGGGAAAAGTGGTTTCGGGCAATCCGTTTTCTGCCCTGATGCATGTGTAAGAGAACCATGCATTCCCCATAAAAAACATAATGGTTTTCCCTGGTCTGCCTTCGTGAAATTAAGTTTCGTGCTATTTTTCAGCCCGATGTGGGCCTCAACCGTGGATCTAGGATTCTTCAAAATCGACGGTCCGCCGAGCTAATCCCTTCTCGCCTCTACTATATTTTTCTATATGTTGTGGGATATAGCCCTGCCCCCTAAACTATCACACCTCTACTGTGGTATAACATTTCACTAAATTTCTGAAATTTTTAGATCTCGATATGAAAATTGTTAAGGTGATAACACTATACACACGCCAGGAACCTAGGATATTACGGAGGAGGGGCCAATGCGCAGCCCCTAGGGGGATGGTGCTTGGCCATATGAACCATGCGACTATGTAAAAGGGGCGCGCGCCAAGGCCTGAGGGACTTTTTCTTATTTTTGTAACAAATTGGATCTTTTTGCTATAGTTTTGGCCTAGATTGGGCATTTTTGGAGATTTCTTGGCCATTTGGAGGGGGATTTGATCCCAAAAAGAGGCCAGATATTTGTGGGAAGTTGAGCTTCCCTAAAGTATACTAAAAAATATATAAACCAGGGTTATTTATCTTGAGGGGGTACTTTGTATGCAGGGAAGGTAAATAGGAGTTTGAGTTAATGGCCCATTTCTCATGTTTTGAGGGGCATTGGGTCATGCTTTGAGAGGAGATCATTGAGGCATGTGTGCATATGCACAAGGAGGTCTTGTACACCAGATCATAAGACTAGTTTTAACAACAAAGAGCCATTGCAAAGATAACTTGAGAATTTAAATATCAATAAAGAGGTCCTCCACTTGGAAGCAGGCCCAAAGACGTAGTCACACATTGGTGAACTTCGTTAAGAAGTTCTCTGTGTCTATTTCTCTTTCTTATTATTGTTATCTTCTCTTATTTGCAACATGGTTAATTATGGATCAACTATTTAATCATTCATGAGCATCAAGTTAATGTGAATTTTTTTATTAATTCCTTTCATTTTTGGATCACTTACCCACATGATGATTTAAATGATGAAATATTTAGAGAGAATGCTTTGATATGGGACGAATTTTTGTGGAGGAAAGAAAAAGTAGACCTGGTCAGGTTCATGACCCTTCCTGGGGATGAGAAATTGGACTTTCTAGAACAGACGTTTGGGCCAACAACGATGGCACAAGCTCGACAGGAAGGTGTAGAGCAGATAGTGGACAGGTATGAGGCACACAAAATCTTGGATGAAGCTGAAAGGATGATGCATATGCATGGGGAAAATATCATGGTTTCAGAAGGAATAATTGTGGTAATAGATATGGTCACATTTAGATGAGTTGGGGAGCTATTAGCCCCTGAAAACAACTCGGGAGAAAGAGACAATGAGTAGCAGAACTCAGAGCAAATCGTTGTAGAAGAACTAGGAGCGGGGACAACCCCTTTATTATCAGTGAGACCAGACACCCTGGGGAAAGTAGCTACTGTCATCACTGATCTAACCATGGTATATCACAACGATGTGGAAGAAACACATATTGCATTTTCTGTTACGAACAAAGTAGTAACAAAGTTACTAAGCACACAAGTATCTTAGGGGATGAAGTCTTTAGATATAGGAGGGGACTCGAGTTTAGTTGAAGGTTATCATACCACTCCAAATCGAACCCTTTGGCCATTGAAAGATAAAGGAAGTCCAGGTATTTAAGAATTGTTAGGAGGTAACTCTAGCAAAGGAGAAAAATATGAAGAGCTAGAAGGTAATAGGGAACCCAAGGAAACCTCAACGGGACTTCCAACACACTCTTCACTCTTAGGATTAGTATCCTTAGTTGATGAAAACGACAGGGATCATAGGAAATTCCCCAAGTATAGAGAAAATCAGAGTTCCACATATTAGGACAAAGATGGCATTAATAGAAGTTTTTGAGAAGTCTCGAATGACTCAAGAACCTAGTAAAGGGACCAGTGATGAGAAGCTTGAAGCCTATAAGGGAAATGAAACATCGCTTGAACACTTTCCCATGCTAGGAAATTTAGGAAATTTCCTCACATGGGGAGACCAATTGATGCCAGATCTTGTAGACGAAGTGGCAGATGTCCAGGCCATTTCTTATGCTCGAAAGAGACAAGTGGTTGTCAGGAGGACATGGAAAAAGAGAAGACTCACCTTGGACAACACCATGATGATCACCAAAGAATAAATCCTGCTGGACATAAGACAGTCCATGGTAAGTGATTTTTTAGGAGCAGGGATAGTTATATCCAGTGCCACCATGGACAAATCACAGGTAGATGAATGAGAAGTTGAATCTATGAGAAAAGAATTGGCACACATTAGGCATCAAGTGGAATACTATCAGGATGCCACCCAAGCAGTAAGGTTCATGAAGATTTAATTCAAAGAAATTTATAGTTAGTTCAACTCAGATAGGGAGGTATTTATGAACAATATCGTTGGATTTCAAGAAGAGACCTTGTTGTGCCTCGTGGTGTATATATAAATGATGAGATGGTCCAAGAAATCCTGTCAGGTATCTAAACAAATTGAATATATCATAGAAATCCAGAAAGGTAGAGGCGAAGAAGAAAATGGCATCAGGATGCTTGCAGAGGAGAGTTTATCCATATTCAGAGCAGTTGTAGAGTATTGGGTACAATTGGTAAAAGAACCACAACTAAAAATGAAATAAATATTGGAGGAGTGTCTAAACAATTGGGACCACATCAATTAGAAAAGGATAGATCTCCAACTCCCATAATTTGGCTCCCCTAATGAATTCATTGAATTACACATCATAGTATGATGATTCAGAGAGGTGGATGATGAGTTTGAATCTAGGGTTTAGGATATTCAAAATATCAATAAGGGATAGGTTAAAAGACTCACCGATGGGCCGAAGGAGACAACACGGGTCCTATAGCAATTAGGCTCTAAGATCAACATATTTAAATAATGAATGATGGAAATAGGGGATAGGCTAAGAATTTCGATGGACCAACATCGATTCCCATATTTATACACTTGTGAATATCTGTTATGTAACATACCCAGATTCCCACATGCTAGGAATGCTACCTCAAAACTCACTTCTAAATTGATTTTGAATTTCTGATACCATTTAATTAATAAATCAGCCTAAAAGAACACCATAAAAACACATGCAATAATTAATATTCATGCTACAACGTAAAATAAATAACCAATATGTCGTGTGCATCAATAAACAACAAGAATTCATATTATAAATACAAATTTAAGAGATGATAATTAATACACAACGAAAATAAATATATAAGCATAAAAACACATGAGATAGAGAACTTATATTTAACAAAATGATTCTCCAACTGGTTGTATACCAAGGATGTTCCACCCAACCATATACACTATTGTTCTAAGTATCAACAACAATATCACCCCCGAGCCAGGGATATCAATCCACAATGACGGTTCCAGGGTGTCACTCAGCTTCCCAAACCAGTCAACACTCAAGCTCTCATAGATTCCTCAACACATAGAAATCCAAAGTACACCATATCTCTTATCTCCAGTCTACAACCCAAGAGGATGGACTCCCTTCTCTGCCACATAGTCCCTCAGGATGTCCACCTCCTTCCAGGGCTCCAATGCATCTGGTCAAGAATATTTGTGTTGGGACTCTTAGGACTCGTAGTTGTGAATAAAATTTAGTACATGACAATGCATCTCAAGAATGTAGGCATTATTTCATGGATGGAATGCACCAATAGTCACTACATCCAGCGAATAATGGCTTCTCTCCCAACAATTCGTTTTTCCTTTCCCCCACCAAGATCAAGGATGAATGAACGAAAGTTTGAATGGAGAGAAAATAATGAAGAGTGGGAACAATGAACAATGAATGAACCCCTAAACAACCCAAATATGGGTTTATATATTTACTTGAAATCAAGAACCACGTGGCCTTTCCCAAAGAAGCACATGTAACCACTTCTCTCCATTAAAACAATTTTGGGTAAATAAAATATGATAAAATGACTTATCCCCCTTAATTCCACTCTCTCATGGAATCATAACCCCCTATAACCCTTGTCCTTGTTTGTCTAGCAGCCCACTATGTATTTTATTATTAATAATGATCAAAACATTACATTTCCTAGGCACACTAGCCTCTTTAATTGTTTGGGCACTATGACCTTTCATCAAATAAACAAAATACATTATTTAATATTGTAAATTTGTTGAACCTGCACATAATAGATCTAACTAGAAAATACTAACACATTTTCAGAGAGAAAGTGAGAAATAAGAAGCAAGAGAGAAAGAATGGAAGAATTATCATTAACTATAATGAATAATGAATCATTTACACATGATATAATTTGTATAACTCAACTAATGTGCACTGGAGGTGAAGCCAATTCTCCATAGTGGTGGTCTAGAGTTATTTGGACACACGTCGACAATTACGGGAGTGAAATTCCACCTATTCTAGTCTCTCGGGTAGTTACGGGAGTGAAATACCACCTAACTGAGTTAAATAGTCTACCAGTCTTTAGTTAACTGACTGAAACAGAGTGCAGTGAGGAGGATATCATGGAATCATGGGTAATTTGCTAGTTTGGTTATGATACCAAGGCTAATGTGCATAATCTGGTGATGATCCCAATGTGGCATGGTGACAAAACCAATGCAACACCTAGACTCCACTCAACTAGTCAAACTGAAGTGAAAACTGAAGAGAATATTCTCCTAGAGGAATATTCTCCCTAAACTTTAGGAGACTAGATAAATAATAATAAACATAGGAAAAAACTTAGGAAAAATAAATCCTAGGTGTGTGTGAAGTAACTCCAACAGCCCCCCTAAACATCACTATGGTGAAAATAGAGAATGGGTCTCGGCAATGAGCCCATGTTAGGTACTCAAATAAAACATATACACTGAAATAAAGTGAGGAAAAAGGGAAAAACTCATGGGAAACCCCCCCCCCCCTCAAGGTACAATGTATGTAAAAAAGAAAAGAAGAACTACAATTTCTAGGAAACTATGTCTTTCATGCCAAGATGACTTTGTAGAGAATGGAACTTCTGCTCAGTGAAGGCCTTGGTGAAGATGTTTGTCGTTTGTTCTGCTGAAGGATAGAACTGTAGGTCGATGATCCCCTCATGTAATAAGTCTCAGATGTAGTGCATGTGGATCTCAATGTGCTTCGTCCACTGCCTCTGAAATGGATCTTTGTAGGACTTCAAAGTTCTTTGGGTGTCACACCATATGACGATCGACTGATGAAATTGAATGCCCAAATCAGTGAGAAAATGTTGTAGCCACATAGCTTGAATGGTTATGTTAACTGCCCCTCTTTACTCTTCCTCCTCTGAATAAAGAGTAATATCAACCTGCTTCTTTCTTGACCAACAGGTATGCCCAGAACCAAGACTGAGTGAGTAACCAGATGTGAAATTGTGATCAGTGCTATTGCCACTCCAGTCAGAATCAGTGAAACTGATGAGATATAATGTAGATTTTGCTACATAATGAATCCCAAAGGTGATGGTTCCCTGTACATATCAAAGGATATGATTTGCATCCTTCCAATGTATCTCATGTAGATCCTACATGAACCTGGAAACTGTGCTAACTGCATAGGAGAGGTCTAGTCTGGAGTGTGTGAGATACAAAAATATCCTGACTATCTTTCTGTACAATGTTTTTTCAACCAGTGGAGTGTCCCCGCCATCCTCAAGTTTGACTCATGATAGTAAAGGAGTAGGAGCAGACTTGTAGTTTGTCATGTGAAATCTCTCAAGTGGATATCGAGCGTATTTGGCCTGAGACAGTTTGATTCTTGATGCATCCTGACTGATCTCGAGTCCAAGGAAGAAGTGTAGTAGACCCATGTCTATCATAAAAAACCTGTCATGTAGAATACTCTTGACTGCAAAAACCACTGAAGTCGAGCAACCGATGATCAACAAATCATCAACGTACATAACTAAGAGTAGAAGTGAATCAACCGTCCTGAGCATCTAGAATTTTGGGTCTGATTTACAATGTACAAAGTTCTCTGACAACAAGTAGGAGTCCATCTTGGCATACCATGCCCTCAAATCTTGCTTGAGGCAATAAAGAGACTTCTTCAGTCGACAGACCAAATATTAATACTGCATAAATACCTGGGGCTACTCCATATATATTTTCTTAGAGAGATCACTGTGAAGAAATGCATTCTTCACATCCATATAATGGACTTCCCATCCCTTGGCCGCCACAATGGAAAGTGCCAAACGTATGGAATCCATATTCTCTATTGGAGTGAAGGTCTCATCATAGTCAATGCCATGCACCTTCTGAAAGCCTTTGGAAACAAGCCTACCTTTGTATCTGCTAATTTGTCCATCCTCTACACTCTTGGTCCTGTATACACATCTGCACCTAACAAGTTTCCTTCTAGAAGGAAGGGGAATGAGATCCCAAGTCTGGTTCTCGAGGAGGGAGTTGTACTCCTCCTGCATGGAAGATTCCCAAAAGGGATTTCTAGCAGCCTCGCCATAAGACTGTGTATCTGAAGAATGAACCAAGAAAATATTCCTGGAGAGAAATGGTTTAGTGGCAGTGAGTGCAATAGGAGGCTCCTCGAAATCAGATTGATTTCTCCAAATATCGGTTGGATTTCCAACAGGATCCCCTGCATCTTGAAGAGTAGTCTGGGCCCACTTGGGCCTCTTCTGTAGCTCTGCATCTAGATATGGATGCAATGACTCTGCATATGAATGTAATGACTCTGTATCGAAATCCTCTGAATCGTCTAAATCATAAATCTCATTCAAAGAAGAGTCACCATGTGCATTCTCATCATCTCGAACAGGTGGAAGAATGAAGGTGTCTGGATGCAGCTGTTGAGTTATATGCGAGACAATTTCCTCAAATTGGACACTTCACTCAATGATGATATGGTCCTAGGAAAAATCAATAAGTATGTATCCCTTCAGATCTTCGAGGTATCCAACAAAGATACAATATGTGCTTTGTGGATCAAGTGCCTTCCTCTTTTCAGAGGGAATTTGGGCCCATGCACGTGAACTGAAAATACAAAAGTGGGTCACTTCCGGTTTGAGGCTGCTCCAAGCCTCATAGGGGGTCTTATCCTTGACAGATCTATGGGGAGATCTATTTTGGATGTAGGTTGCACAATTAAGTTCTTCAACCCATAGTCTCTGTGGTAGTGACTTTGCATGTAGCATGCAAGATGCCATATTTTTTAGAGATCTATTTTTCCGCTCAACAACTCTGTTTTGCTGTGGAGTATAGGGAACTGTGTGTTGCAACTAAATCCCTGTCTCATGACAAATATTTTGGATATCATGATTGACATACTCTCCCCCATTTTTAGTTCATATGACTTTGATTTTCTTTCTTGACTGTGTGTCAAATAAGGCTTTGAAATCTTTAAGGTGTTGAAAGACCTCTGATTTTTTCCTGAGAAAGTAAATCCATGTGAAATGTGAGAAATCATAAAAAAAAATGAGAACAAACCTCACTTTGTTGATTGATGGATGCGGAAAAGGATCCATGATGTGACTATGGATCACATTTAAAGGAGAGGAAGCTCTCTGAGTCTTTCCTTTGTCAATTTTCTCTTGAGGGTGTTTTCCAAGAACACATCTCTCACAGATTCATTTGGAGAAATGGATGTCTGGTAGACCATCAACCAATATTTAATTACTAATATGTTGCATATATATGAAATTCAAATGCTCGAACCTTTCATTCCATATCCTACTACTTTCATCAACATGGGTATGCAGTAAAGCATAATCTAGTTCAATAAATTCAAAAAATGTATACAATCTAGATTGATGATTAAACTCACAGGTAACAACCCAAGAATTGGTTTGCATGTCATAGATTTCCACTGCATTGGGTTTGAATATGAATTTATTTCTAGTGCTGGAATTCATCATCTGATACAGGGAAAAAATATTGCTGGAAATTTTGGGAGCGTGCAACACATTCTCGAAGCTTCTGTTGGTGACCTCAATCCTTCCTTTACCGGTGACCTTGGCTGGAGAGTTGTCCTCCATCAGAATATGAGGACCCTTTCATGCATCCAATGAATGACATAATGCTTTTGTGGCAGGCATGTGATGTGATTCACCTGAATCTATGATCCAAGCATCGGGAAAGGATTTGATGGCAATCAAAGCATGGCTAGAATTGCCTTTCTTAGGATTCTGATATTCTGGCTTCTTCTTCTTGACACCCTTGGGGATGTGATCTCCAAGGTTATTTTTATGAAGTATTTGAGTCATTATATATATTTGTTTCTGCATTCGTGCGAATTTTATATGGAATCCTTATGGAAGTATGTGCACTTCTCCCCTTTTTTTCCATTTCCACCTTTGGATCTGGAGGCATCAGTGAAGGGTTTTGAGTACCCTTCATTTTTCAGATTACCATGAGATTTCCTTTTGTATTTATATTTATATTTATGATATTGATGTATTCCATATTGTACAGTAAGTGCATGCGCCTTTGTGTCTTTATTTTTTCCCATGTTCATGAGCTTTGTTTGCTCTTGTGTCAGGGATTCGATAAATTCCTCAAGAGAAGGCATCTTCTATGTGGTGACAGAGGTGAATTTTACTGAATGGAATGTGGATATGAACACGGATAATTAAATACCAAGTTTGGAGAGAATGGTTATAAACATTTCTTTCTCCTCCTTAGATTTATCAACCCCACAACCTTTGAGTTGTGACAATAAATCCTTGTATTTTGTAAAGAAATATTGGAGATTGTCGAAGCTTTTTGGATCCAACGTGAGAAATTTCACCTCAAGAATGTGTCCCCTCATATCATCCTTTTTGATAGAGATCCCTTCCAAGGTGTTCCAGGCTTCATTGGGGATTTTACAAGAATATATGTGAAAAAGGAGATCAGAAGAGATGAGACTGCAAATTGTTTTGAATGCTTCATCCATTCGATTTAGATACTTTGATTTTTCTATGGCTTATGTCGGTTCTGTATTTGTATTCAAGGTTAACCTACAAAATCCTCTGGTTCATATATGAATGATTATTCTCTCCTTCCATGCAAAGTAATTGTAAGGTGTAAGAATGAATTCTTTTGGGAATTCCATTTTTCTACTGTCTTCAATCTTTGGTGCCTACAAAAATAATTTGGTGTATCTTTTATTAGCAGTCCGTTGGCTCTAATACCATGTACATTTGTTTAACCTACATATAATATATCTATCTAGAAAATACCACACACATTTGTAGAGAGAAATTGATAAAGTAGAAGCAAGAGAAAAACAATGGAAGAATTTTCATTAACTATAATGAATAATGAATAATTTACACATGATATACTCTGTATAACTCAACCAATTCACACTGGAGGTGAATCCAATGTGCCATAGTGGTGGTATAGAGTGATCTTGACACACACCAATAGTTACGGGAGTGAACTTCCACCTAGTCTAGTCTCTCGGGTAATTACGGGAGTGAACTGCCACCTAGCTAAGTTAACTAGTCTACCAGTCTTCAGTTAACTGAATGAAACAGAGTGAAGTGAGGAGGAGGTCATGGAATCATAGATAATGTGCTAGTATGGTGATGATACAAAGGCTAATGTGCATTAGTTGGTGATTATCCTAATGTTTCATGGTGACAAAACCAATGCAACAACTAGACTCCACTCAACTAGTCAAAATGAAGTGAAAACTGAAGAGAATATTCTCCTAGAGGAATATTCTCCATAAACTTTAGGAGACTGGATAAACACTAATAAACATAGAAAAAACCTTAGGAAAAAGAAATCCTATGTTTGTGTGAAGTAACTCCAACAAATATGGGGACTCAAAATATAGGTATTACATTCCACTCCCCCTTATTTTGGCACTTTCCTTACTGCATATACAAAACATAAATAAACAATTTTAGAATTTATTCAAAAATTTGTGGGTACTTTTCCTGCATGACATGTTCATTCTCCCAAGTATCATCTTCAATACCGTAGAAGGTCCACAAAACTTTTACCATCTCTATAACTCTATTCCGGAGCATTTTGAGTTTTATTTCCAATATGCGCACTGGCTAGATCTAAAAGTCTCCCTCTGGCTCTACCTGAATCAAATTCCAATCAATAACATGGTTAGGAAAATGTACACACTTTTTCAGGAAAGAGGCATGAAATACATTATGCACATTCATGGAAGTAGGAAATACAAGCATGTATACAAGTGGACCTATTATGTCCAAGGTCTCAAATGGACCACACAATTTGGTTTCTAGCTTTATACAACTACCCAACTTCAATGACATCTTCGTGAGATTCACTTTTAAAAGAAAATTCTCCCCCACTTCATATGCTATATATATCATTTTCTTATCTACATAACGTTTCTATCTATCTTGAGATGCCTTTAAATTATTCTTAATTCTAACCATCTGGTTTTCCATGTCCTTAAGAAATTCTCTCCCAAGTACTACTATGTCTGCTAGGTTGTCCCAAATCATTGGAGTATTTCATTTTCTACCATACAAAGCTTCAAATGGGCTCATATTCAATGAATCTTGATACCCATTATTATAGGACAACTCAACCAAATGCAAGTAATCTTCCCACTTAGATGGTTTATCCATCACATACATTCTCAACATGTCTTCAATTAGTTGGTTGAATCTCTCTATCTTCCCATCTGACCATGGATGGTATGTTGTGATAAAATTTATATTTCTACTAAATCCTCTAAATAAACCCCTCCATAATTTTGAAGTAAACTTTGTGTCTCTGTCTGAAGCAATTGCCTTAGGTATCCCATGTAACGTAGCAATTTCTCTCATGTAAATTTATGCAATATTAGTAGTTGTATGATTCATTTTCACATGAACAAAATGAGCACCCTTTGTCAATTTATCCACAACTACCATTATGGAATCATGTTTCTTTGTTGTCCTAGGAAATTTAGTTATAAAATCAATCGTTACCACTTCCCATTTCTTCTCTAGAATTGAAAATCATTGAAGAAAACTCGTTGGGTGTTTATGCTCAAATTTTACTCTCTGACATTCCATACATCTGGAAATGTAATCAACAACATCATTCTTCATTCATGGCCAAAAGAATTGGATTCTTACTGTTGCAATTGATTTTTGGTAACCAGGATGTCCAACATATGGAACATTATGCATTTTTTTAACACCAAATTCCTATGTTCTCCGGAACTAGGAACATAAAGTCTATTCTTATGCATAAGTAATCCATCTTCCTTAATCTCATACTCTTTAATTTTATGTTGTACATTTTCTTGCTGTAAACTTTCTTTTACATGTAGATAATGCTAATATGTAACAACAACATCTAAAATTCTTCTCTTTAAATCTGACGGATGCATACTAACAATTGTAGCATGAATGAGGTGTACTCTTCTGCTGAGTGCATCAAGAACTTTCTTTTCTTTTCCCTTGATATGCTCGATTTCAAATTCATACTCACCTAAAAATTCCAGCCATCTTCTTTTTCTAGCATTCAAAGTTGGTTGTTCAATAAGATATTTCAAACCACTATGGTTTGTCCTTAGTTCAAATCTCTTTCCCATTAGATAATGCCTCCACATATTCAATGCATGAACTATGGAAGCAAGATCCAAATCATCTGTGGCATAATTCCTCTCATGTTCTTTGATTTTTCTGGACTCATAACCAATGACATGTCCATTTTGAGTGAGAAATCCACCAAGTCCTTCCTTGCATGCATCTGTACATATCAAAAACTTCTCATTTGGGTCAGCAATATTTAAAATAGGTGCACTAGTAAGAAATTGTTTCAAAAAATTAAAGTTCTCTTCACACTCAACTGTCCATTCAAATTTATTTCCCTTCTTTTTCAAATAAGTGATGGGATGAGAAATCTTAGAGAACCCTGCTATAAAACTGATGTAGTATCCGACTAATCCCATAAAATATCTGATTTCCGAAACATTACTGGGTGTTGGCCATCCTCTAATGGCTTCAATCTTTTATATATCCACTGCTATACCTTGTCCTGAAATAATATTCCCCAAATAATGGATTTTTTCTTGGTAAAAAGAATGATTACTAAGCTTGGCATAAAGTTGATGTTCCCTCAACACTTGCAACACCAACCTCAAGTGATGTTCATGCTCTTCCTCAAACTTAGAATAAATAAGTATGTCATCCAAGAAAAAAATGAATGACTTATCCATATAGATTTTGAATACGCAATTCATTAAGAACATAAAGACAATCAATGCATTGGTTAGTCCAAAGGGCACCACTACAAACTCATAATGTTCATACATGGTTCTGAAGGCTATGTTATTGATGTCTTCTTCCTTGATTCTTAGCTGATCGTATCTGGATCTCAAGTATTTCTTTGAAAATAACTTTTCTCCTCTTAGCTGATCAAACATGTCATCAATTCTAGGTAGAGGGTATTTGTTCTTCACAGTGTCTTTATTCAACTATCTAAAGTCAATACACAACCTCAATGTTCCATCCTTCTTTTTGACAAAGAGTAATAATGCTCGCCAAGGTGAAACACTTGGATGTATGTACCCTTTCTTCAACCACTCTTCTAGCTGCATTTTTAATTCTTTTAACTTTGGTGTACTCATTCTGTAAGCAATTTTTGATACTGGGGAATTTCATGGTACTAAATCAATAGAAAAATCTATCTCCCTCTCTCGTGGAAATCCTGGTATTTCTTGGAATTATCTTCAATCTCTTGTAGTATCAAAAAATATTCAAGTCTTTGGCCCTTTTTATTTTTTGACTCTTCCACATGAGCTACATAAAAATGACATCCTTTTCTAAAACATTTCTTCAACTGTAAGGCTGAAATCGCCCTTATATAAATGGGTCTTGGAATTCCTTTAAAAATGATTTTTTTTCCTTCTTCATCAAGACATGTAAATGTATTGTTATGACAATCTAGGATAGCATGGTGTTGGTCTAACCAATACATTACAATTAGGATGTCATAATATCCTCATGGGATGATATTCATATCAACAACTGTATTTACTCCATTAATATTTATTGGACAACCTCTAACAACCTCATTGATCCTTCTTTTGGTTCCAGTGGCTAGTTGAGCCAAACTTGACTTTTCAAGCTTACTTTTCTCCAAATGTAATCTATCCACTATTTTAGGATCAATGTAATAATGACTTTCTCCTGAATCAATTAAAATAGAAACATGGTGACTAATGATCTCACCTTCCACTTTGATCATATTGGATTGGTTCTCTGGATTGTTGATATTCTAAGGTTGCATATATCTTTCCCATGTATTCTTCTATTGTAGCCTCTTGGAAGTTGTGCATGATCTTTTATTTATCTCGTCTGTGAGCGAAATCCTTGTATAGGTTATTTTATTTTCACCCCAACATTGGATTGGTGGTCTTCCCCTTTTCCCTAAGGAATATTCTTTCTTGGATTCATCTTTAGTAGACTTGTCTTGTTGATTTTTGTTAGGGTTGTTTCTATTGAAAGGAGGTTTGAATCCATTCCTTCTCTAATTATATTTCTCCTTCTTCTTATCCTTCCAATATTTATGCATGAATTCTATTCCCTTTCCTTGATCATCCAGGTACTTATCCTTCTTTATGGTTTCTGTTGGAGTCCTAGGCTCATCATACTCAATATTTTCCTTATAAAATGATGGAATTCCACTTAAAAACCTCTATATCTTCACTTTTTCATCTTTGATAAATCCTACATACTTTATCAATCCCAATAACTTCTTCTCATATTATTTCATGTTCATTATTCCATATCTAATTCAAACAAATCTTGCATCTTCTTCTCATAGAAGTGCTCTAAAATAAAGCTTGCATCTTTCCCATGTAAATGGTGAGTGGAAATTTTGGCTTCTAGGTTTGAGAAGTAGTTATGCAATTGAAAATACCTCTCGAGTCCAATAAGCCCTACTTTCGCATCATCCCTTTCTCTTTCACCATCAAAGGATGACGGCTTAATATTCCTCAACTCTCCTTGCAAATTGTCTAATTCACACCTTCTTCTTTGGTTCCTAACAAGAGACACATCTGGACTACTCATGAAATCTTCAGATGGATAAAATTTCCTCATTGAGTAAGGTGGTGAGTGACGTCTATGAGTTATTTTATCACTTCTTGAATGAGCATATATTTTTTAGTTGCCTCTTTTTTCATGATATCTTCCTTCTTCATCTTTCCTTAAGTCTAATCCATTCTTTGCTTCCCTATGTAACTGTTTTAGGCTTTGCATCACTTGAGAATTTATCTAATTTTGTTCTCTCATAAACCTGTCATTGTATACTTTGTAACTCTGCACTTCTATTTTTAATCTTCTCATAGTCTCTATTAATGTTTCTTGTTCCCCTATGCTCCTATGCCCATTTGATTTTATCTCTGCATTACCAACGCTGATATTTTGACCTTTGGCTTCTTTGCCATGACTGAAGGCTCCCTATCTTTCCTCCATTCTTGAATATGCATTATTATCTTTAGCTACTATGTTTATACTCCCTAATTCTATAAAATGTGAAAGCAACCATTTTATTAGAATTATGTGTATTATAATTTTTTTTCCAAACAATCCTACAGGTCCTTTCTCAACTCAATTCATGAAGAAATGTATCATCATTTTCCAAATTATAACAATTCAATGTTATTATCCTCTGAATAATATTTCCAATGAATATACTCATGCCTCATTTCAATCTCTAAGTTGAAAGTTATGGCTTCCTAAAAAAAACCACTTTCACCTTTTTTGTGCATTTTCTCCACTAGTGTAATAATATTAAAGTGTCAACTTTTGTCAACTACAATAGAAAACATATTAGGAACTAGAGAAATGTTTATATGAGAAATATTTAATAATAATGACATAAAATTCATATCAACTCACAAAATTTTAATACGATGATCCAAGAAAAAACCACAACAATATGAAATCTACAACTTTGTCCTTTTCACCCATTTTTCCAGACTTGGAATGTATAGAAAAACTAGCTATCTCACAATATGTGCACTTCTAGAAAAACTTCATTAAACCAAATTTGTTTGTATCAATGAGTATATAAAATGTTGAGTATATAAAATTTTCAGTTTTGTCATCTAGGGTCACTTTTTCTCCTCTGAAAATATAAAAAATCCCCCAAAAGTGGAACAAAATAGTGTATTTTGGCCTATTTCAGCATCCACATTCCAATCCCCTTATGATTTATTCAGTCCCTTCATGGGTTATTTTTGTGTCTTCTTTCTTGACTCTATCCAAGAGTTTCAGATCAATCTGTACCTCTTCCAATGATCTGGACCTAGATCTTTAAAAACCACTACTTGCATTTTCTCACAAATCCAAGTAGAATTGGACAATATCCCTCTATGACACTTTCGTAGATATCCCCTCTTCATAAAACACAAAATTTTCATCTCAATTCGAATTAATATGCTCTAGTTGTTGAAACTATGGAACAAGTTTTTCTAGGTGTGATATGCATCGTCGATATCAAATCAGAAGCATTTTGGATCATTGGTTGACTCTCTATTGGAGATCGACGATCGAGGACAGATGGTTTCTTGTGTGAACCAAAACTTCCCACAAATCTCTCTAACACTTGATCATCGACCATCGACCATCATTCATTTTTCTTTGCAATCAAAAGTCTCCCATGAATATCGTCAATGCCTAGACATGGACCATTGACCATCCACGATCTTCCCTGACAACCAAGATTGTTCACAAATATCATCGAAACCCAACCATCTACGGTTGACCATCCCTTTGCTGATGTGGAAACTATGTTGATGTGGCACGAAACATGGATGTAGACATGGCAAGACATGTCATCCTAAGGAATCAATTGGGCTGACGTGGCATGACACATGGATACTTGATCCAGATTTTATGAGAAAAACGAAATGACTACAGATTATTAACATCTGCTTAACATAGAATAATAGAGATATGGTAAACCTGGTTTTATATTCAATATGGAAATAAGTTGAAACTGTAAAATGCAGTGTAAAACAAGCTTGCTAGAATGGTGGTGGTTTATCTCTGAGAAGGGATGTGATGGATGCGCTCATTCGCAAGAATATGGTTACAATGAGGCTCTGAAGGAATTTTTACAATAAAGAGGAATGTTAAAAACCCTATACATCCAAAAACCTAACCCTAGGAGATGAAGCACCAAAAGTCATGTGGGCCTCGTTTGGGTAAGTCAGTACATCAACTTCCTTGGGTTGTAACGTTTGCATGCGATCTCCGTTTGATGCCCTCAATAACTCATTAGAAATATCTATCCAAGGAATACATTTTTTTTGTGAGAAACATTGAAGGAAATTCCATGGTTCTCCCCATTTTCCGAAAAAACGTCGTTTAGGGCCTCAAACGGCTCCAAAAGTTTAGGACCTAAAAAATTGCTAAAAATAGTAAATTACCAAAATTGCCAGAAAAAGGTTTTGAGTGAGTTGGAAAAGGTGGGTGGCCACCAATATCCACCTAGATCAATCCTCCCTCCTTAGGAAGCAATGGTCTCCATTGCGTTGAGTTCCACCATTAGATGAGGAAATTTCTTTTGAATTTGGCCTCGAGTGAGCCACTTGCCTTGGTGCAGAGGCTGCCCTATTTTGACGACTTGATAAAGATGGATACTTTGTTGTCGAGTGACCTTGATTTGTGTTTCCACAATATGATCATTGGATTCCTATTGTATGCAACCAAGGTTGATCTTTGTTGGTTCCAGTTGTTCTGCTACTTTTGAGGTGTCCAATAATGGTGGGAAATAAGACCGAAGGAGATCCACGTTGAACATTGGGTGCAGTACAAGGAAATGAGGAATGTTGAGCTCAAAATCATTATCCCCCACAACCTTGGTGATGGTGTATGACCCATAATGGAGTGGGTGAAGCTTCTGATGGGGTCCTGTAAGGAGTTCTTTCTGCAAGTGCAACCAAAATTTTTCACCCACCTGAAACTTATGTGGCACCCGATGTTGATCATGGCACTACTTGTACTTGTCATTAGACTTCTGTAGAATGAACCTGTTGGTAGATGTGTTGGATCTGCTCAATGAACTAGGTGTCTTTGTCATCTTCAGTTGGAGCAAGAGATGAGTCGGTCGAGCTGACCGCAAGGGTAAGTGCAACATCTATGGGACCCAATGGTTGGAATCCCAACCCCACCTGAAAGGGGTTGTGGCTGGTTGAGCTATGCAGGGCTCATTTGTAGCTATGGTGGACATAGGGAAGTCTCTCATCCCATGTGCAAGGGTGCTTGGAAGTATACATGCACAGGATATGCACAATCATTCGATTTATGACCTCGAATTGGCCATCTTTCTAGGGATGGAAGGTCGTGGATTTGGTGAGCTTGGTGTCCAGTAGTGACTAGAGGCTCGAATAGAATGTGTTGAGAAATTGACTGTCTCGATCTAAGACAATGGTTTGTGGGATTCCAAAATGTACCCAGACTTGTTCAAAGAAGATCTTGGCAGTGGCCTCTGCTGTGATGCTCTTCTTCCAGGGAACCAAAATCACCCTCTTAAAAAAATGATCAACAACCACAAAAACACAGTCATTTCCCCACTTGGTGGATGGGAGGCCTGACATGTAGTCCAACAATATGGATTCCCATGGCCTGTTAGGAGTAGGAAGAGGGGTGTACAGGCCCTATTTCTTAGTGGTCGGTTTGGAAATAACATAGAAAGTGCAAGACCTGGTACACTTGTTGACCTCCTGTCAAATTTTCAGCCATTTGAAATGTTTATGTAGCATCACCACTATCTTTTCGAAGCCAAAGTGTCCTGCCACCTGACTGTAGTGGGATTCCCAGATCAGCTTCACTTGTGCACTTGATGGAACACATATATGGCCCAGATGACACACCAACCCATATGAAGATGGAAATTATCGACAACTTTGTTTGCACCCAACACTTTGTAGGTGGTGGCGAAGTCTGGATCTGTCTCATAGAGTTGGGGACATCCAGAGGTCTCATGGACTCAAGATTCTAGCACCATGGTGAGTGTCATTACTGGTGGTCTGTTGAGGCAATCAACGACGTGGTTGATGCTTCATGTTTTATATGTGATTTTGAGGTGGAATTGATGCAAGTATGTGGACCAATTTTGATGGTGGTCATTCTGCAATTTGCCTTGTGTTTACATGAACTGCAGTGGATTATGATCAGTGAGGATGACTGTCTCCCTCCCAAGAATGTAATGTCTCCACTGGCAGCAGGCTTTCATAATGGATTACATTTATTTTTCGTAAGTAGGGTACTTATGAACAACATTTGATAGTATCTCACTATGATAGGCCATAGGGTGGTTGTGCTGAATGAGAACGACGACCACAACATAGTCTGAAGCACCAAGGGTTGTTGCAGGTCTGGTAGTGAAAGTAATGGGGCTGAACACAAGCACTACTTCAAATCATCGAACGCTTATTGTTGAGACTGGCCCCACACAAATTTCGTCTTACCACTACCCCTGGTTATTTGGTTGAGGGCCCATGCAATATGGGAGAATCCCAACACAAACCTATAGTAGTAATTGGCAAGGCCCAAGAAGCTTTGAAGATCAATGAGTGTGGTTGGGGTTGTTTAGTCATGAATGACTTGGATCTTGGATGGATCCACATGTATGTCATGCTAATCAATGATGTAGCCCAGGTAATGGACCCTGTCCATGGCGAAGGATAATTTTTCCAAGTTGGAATATATCTTGTGCTACCGCAAGGTGTGGAGAACCTGTTGAATATGTTGCAAGTGTTCTGCCCAAGTCTTGTTGTAAATGAGAATCTCATCCAGATACACCACTACAAAAGTATTGGTCAATGGTCGCAGGATATCGTGCATCATCATCATGAAAGTGGCTGGAAAATTTTTCAAACCAAAGGGCATGACCAACCATTCAAAAAGGCCTTCCTTTGACTTGAAGTCGATCTTTCATACATCTTTCTGTTCTATCAGGACCTGGTGGTAGCCAGACTTTAGATCAATCTTACTGAAATATTTTTCCCCCGTGAGTTGATCAAGGAGGTTGTCAATTCGAGGAATCGGGTACTGATTTCTGAATGTGATTTTATTCAGAGTCCGTTAATCAATGCAAAGTCACTATGTTCCATCCTTCTTATTTACCAACACGATTGGGCTTCCGCAAGGTGATGAGCTGGGAAATATGTGCCCCTTGTGGAGAGGTTCTTGGATCTATCACTTGATCTCTTAATTCTCTAACAGAGAGTAATGATAGACTCGCCCATTGGGCAGTGGTGCATTGAGGGTGAGATCGATGGGGGATTGACCTGACAGTGCAGAGGTACCTCGATAGGTGAGGAGAAGATATCTGAGTATTCTTCCATGACCTTGTCTACTTTCTTATGCTATGTGGAGAGGTTGTCCGCAGAGACCCTAGATGTGGCTATGATCTTTCACTCATTCTGAGAGCGAATCATGAAGAAGACAAACTTCCCCATCTAAGAGATGACCTTCCTGCATTGCTTAGTAGAGAGCAAGGAAATAGCACTAGGTGATATTTCCTCGGGGATCCTATACAATTTCCTATTCAAAGTAATAATAACACTTTGAGGTCTAGACTCATATACAACATGATGTTTCCATAAATAAGGTTGTCCCAAAAGAACATCAAAAACTTTGAGAGGCGAAACATCACATAATACCTTGTCTTTGAAGGGGTTTATGCCATATGACAATCGACACTGTTGTCTGACACAAAGATCGCTTCCTTGGTGGAGCCATCCAATGGTGTAGGGTTGTGGGTGTGGCATTGTCGGCAGCGCCAACCGCTTGATGACCTCTGCCGAGATGAGGTTATTCTGGCTACCGCTATCAATGATGAAGTGCAGCGAGGTGCCTTTTACTCACATCTGTGAATGGAAGAGGCGCTCTCCTTCTTCTATCTCGTCTGGTTCACTAGGCTGGAGATTGGTGGTAGAAACGGTGGAACTAGGTTCCGTGTCAATGATTTGTCTTCTCCTTTCTAGTTCTGACTCAGAGTCAGAACCCACATCTGATTCAGAGTATTTCACTTTGACCACCAATTACTGCTTTGAGCTCCAGTCAATAGTGTTATGCCAAGGGCTCTTATGGAAGTCACACCACTTCCTAGTATCTTTCTTTGTCTTTCTGGTGTCCTTCTTTTCTTGCATCTTGGACTAGTTGTCCCGATACTTTTCATATTTTCTATATCCTTTGTTCTATGGGTTGGGGCCGCCCTTTCCTGGATTTTGTTGTGAGGGGTTCCCAGGCCCAAATTTCCACGTGTTTTGTTTGAGCTTCTGCTCGATTTTGACGGCATATCGATAGGCCGTGCTGAAGGACGAGATGTCCAGAAATTACATTTCGGTCTAGATGTATCTATGTAGAGCACCACGATACTTGAGCACCATATGTCACTCTAAATATTTGATACCCAGCTTGGTGTGCAAGGTATGAAATATATTTGTGAACTCAGGCACTGCTTGGTCTCTTTCTTGCCACAGTGTGGTCCATTTGGTATACAAGTCATCATAACTTTTGACAGGGTAATATTGTTCCTTAATAGAATCCCTGAAGGATTCCTAGGTGGTCATGACTGTAAATAATGAGGGTTCCTCTATTTCCTTTTTCTCACAAAAATTTTCCCACCAATCTTTGACATGGGGAACGGATTTGAGGAGCGCAAAACTAATATTTTCTCTATTCGAAAAGTTATGGACAAAAAAATACCCTTCTATTAGATTCAGCCACTTGTCTACAACATCTGCATCTATCTGACCTTCAAATACAGGAACATCAAAGTTGATTTGTACCTTGAAGGGGGCGACACCTCCTCTCGAAGAAGATGCATTGCCTGTTGGTAGTCGCCGAAGGATTTGCGCAAAACTATCCATCATCTCATTTCTCTATTTCATGAGGGCTTCCTCAAGCAATATTTTGAAAGGATATCATGTCCTCTCATATTTATTTTATCTTTCCATGAGAGTTCGCTTGAGCGTGAGAGAGATATTGTCCTCAAGAGAAACAAGCTCGAGACCCAATTCTTTGTACTCTGACCTCGTTGGTGACATGCATTAAGATGACAAGGAGCAGACTGATCTAATACCACTGATATAGATTTTATGAGCAGAATGAAATGACTAAATATTATTAACATATGATTAACATAGAATAACAGATATACAATAAAATTGGTTTTCTATTCAATAAGGAAAAAAGATGAAACTGTAAAATGCAGTGGAAAACAAGCTTATTAGAATGGTGGTGGCTTATCTCTAAGAAGAGATGTGACGGTTGCGCTCATTCAAAATAATATGGTTACAATGAGGCTCTGAAGGCATTTTTACAATAAAAAGGAATTTCAAAAACCCTAGACATTCAATAACCAAACCCTAGGAGATAAAGCACAAAAATTCATGTGGGCCCTGTTTGGGTAAGTCAGTACCTCAACTTCCTGGGGTCGTAACTTTTGCATACGATATTTGTTTGATGCACTCAATACCTCATTAGAAATATCTATCTGAGGAATACAACGCTTGTGTGAGAAACATCGAAGGAAATTTCATGTTTCTCCCCATTTTCCCAAAAAACGTCGTTTAGGGCATCAAAACGACTCTGGAAGTTCAGGACCCAAAAAACTGCTAAAAATAGTAAATTACCAAAATTGCCAGGAAACTGTTTTAAGCCAATTGGAAAAGGCAGGTTTCCACTGATATACACTTGGATCAATACTTATGTGGCATGACATTTCATCACCTTACTTTCTCCATTAGCCATCGACGGTTAGAGATTTCCTTTGGCCAAATGAAAATTCACCCAAAGTCACCAATCCTCAATCCATTGACCATCTCCGATCTCCAATATCATTTGCTCAAATTTCAACACTTCTCCAAATACGTCGATCCCTGATCCATAAACCATAGGAGATTAAATATGTCGATCCCTGATCCATAAACCATAGGAGATTAAATATGTCTCTTGGCGAACTTCAACACTTCACAAAAACTCGTCGATCCTTGACCATTGGTCATCGATGATAAGATATTTATGTTGATGAACTAAAAACTTATCCAAAGTCTATCAACCCCCAACCATTGAACATCGATGCTAATAGATTTATATTGGCTAATTTCAACACTTAGTGATTTCAACAAATTTCCTCGAAGAATTTGGACTGTCGATCTACCTCATTTTTCCAACCGTCGAAATGAATCTCATCAATAGATCTACTTAATTTTTCAAACTTCAAAAACATTAGGATTTTTAAATATTTCAAGAACACATCTATGTCGTTGATCTCAATATCGAACATGATCTTGGTCATCGATCCTATGAAATTTTCCCCGCGTTACAATGACCATTAAAACATGAATTTTCTCAACCTTCCAGATTAAATTTGGCTTTGTAACTCTACAAATCAAATCCATTAAACTTATCAAACAATACAAATTATTTAAAACTCGAATTTTTCCATGAATTTGGGGATCTTTATCTCTAATTTACCACCAAATTCATACCAAATGAATCTGTAACAACAAATCTTCCCTATTCTCACATGTTCTTTTCCAACAGTTTGATGTTTCAACCAAAATCTATTATACCAATCTGTAACATACCCATCTACCCACAGGCCGG